>PVKU01002826.1:0-206970 GCA_004027475.1 Anoura caudifer | reverse complement strand
AGGGGAGAAGGTGCGCGATACAGGGACCGGAGAGACACCATCCCCTGGTCTCCACTACGCACAGGGCAGGGACGCCCACCAACACCTCGAGCCCCGCGCTCCCTGCACCCGGTCCCCAAGTTCAAGAGCGACACCCTTCAGAAGCGGAGCTATCCCATGCGGTGAGCATTCAGGCCCTATTGACCGCAGTGACCTCGGCCAGCCCGCTGGAGTGCAGGCAGCCGTCTGCGCTCAGCGACCCCTTGGGTCCCCGGAGTCGCCCGCGCGCCCGCAGGGGCCATGCCCGGACTGCGCCGGGACCGCCTGCTGATCCTGCTGCTGCTGGGCGCCCTGCTGTCCGCCGACCTCTACTTTCACCTCTGGCCCCAGGTGCAGCGCCAGCTGCAGCCCCGGGAGCGCCCGCGGGGCTGCCCGTGTGCCCGCCGCGCCTCCTCCCTGGACCTGGACTCCGCCGCAACCGCCTCGGACCCCCACACGGCGGCGCACAACTTTTCCGGAGCCCGGCCGGGGACTGAGCAAGACCGTGGCCGCAGTGGCCCCGGCTCCAAGCTGCAGGCCCTCTTCGCCCACCCTCTGTACAACGTCCCGGAGGAGCCGCCTGTCCTTGGGCCGGAAGACATGCTGCTGGCCGCCCCGGAGGTGCTGCGGTATTACCGGAGGAAGGTGGCCCGCTGGAACAGGTAAGGACCCCACCCGCCAAACTGGAGAGCGCCTGTGCGGGGCCCGGCCTTCCTGCGCCCCCTTGTCATGCGCCCCCTTTTCCTGTGCCCCCTTGCCCCGCGCCCGGCCCTGGCCCAGGCCCTGTTGCCCAGCTCACAATCCCTGACCCTGGGCTCGGAGTGCGCTCCGCACCCAGACAGCACCAGGGACCTCAGAGGTTCCCTTAGTGGTTTCCAGTTGTGGACCTCGGAGGTCAGCCCCAAGTAGAGCTCAGCGCAAGAAAAAGTTTCTGTGGAGCAGCGTAGCCAAGAAATCTTCCCAGCCTCTCCCCCTTAAGCTTCTTTTTCATTGCTTAGCCCAACTTCTGTCCCTGGGCCATTTCCGCCCTTTCTTTTGCCCTGACGCGGAAAGCCACTGTTGGACTTCGGCTTTCCAGAATGAGGTTTCCAAACAGAGTAACTCCAGGGCTGGTTCGAATTCGGCACTCTGCTCTTTGGGCGGACCTGGGCGCCTTCCAGAAAGCAGGGCTACTCCCTGAAAACCCAGCTCTTTCCCTTTACTTATTCCTCTGCCCCGTGAGAGGTCAGCCCAGGGCAGAAAGGCAACCTTCAGTTCCCTGATAAGGTCGCCACTCTGTTTTATTTAAAACCTGATTTGTCCGTTTCTGTTGAGTGTTATGAGGGGAAGGCAGTTTTAGTATCCTGGTGATTTGGGTTAACTAGGATCTGAGGATGCTTTCACAGAAGAAAAAAAAAAAATCTACCTCGGAGTTTTTAAAACCCAAGGTAGCTTGTAGAGGGGAAAAGATACCAAACATATTTAGGATACAATTAAGAAGGATGTTTTTGTAAAAGGGCAGGGGGAAGGGCAGTGCTGGAGAAGATGAGGTTGTCAATGCTAAGATCCCCAGCTAATGGCGGAAAGCTGCTGTGTGAGTTAGGACTCTGTTTTGAAGTACAGACTTGTCTAAATATCACTCACATCCAGAATTCACTTTTGCACCACACCCATCAATTTTCTTAATACAAGAGATTTCAGAATGAGATGTCATGGGGGAAACAGTCCCTCCAGAGCACGGGAGACTGTAAATCTGAGTGCTTGCCCAGTGTGACTGTTTGCTCATTATTCTGGAGCGTTGAGACTGCCTGGGGGAGACAAACCACCAGAAATTAGAAAGAGAGCTATAGGCTGACATCACTGTGGTGAATTTCAATTGCATCTCTATGGCTGATGATTTTCTATTAGGAAAGAAAAAAGTGGTTCTCAATTCCATCATTAATTGTGTACAAAAAAAAGGCAACTTGGGATTGCTTCTCAGACATTGTCATTTCCAACATTACCCTTACTGCATCATAACGCAGGGGTCTGGGCCAGTGAACTAGGAAGTTTTGCCCTTAGAAAATTTGCCTGTTGCAGGTTTAAGAATGAGGGGCTGTGGTCAGAGTCACTTGCTTTCGTGAGTGTAGATCAGCTTTCACTTGGTCAGCTTTCATAGCTGTGGCCTTTAACTTCCCCATGTTCCTTTGGTCCTGAAGGAAATCCCAGAGGAGTATTTTAGCGGAAAAGCAAAACTCTTTCTCAACCATCTGTCTGACAATCAATATCCAGCTTTGTTTCCACACCAGGATGTTTCAAAAAAAAAACATTTCCTGATCAGAAATTGTCTTGGTCATTTAGCCGAAGATCAATGGGGAGGCCGGTGACCTTGCTGTGTTAAGAAGGAACAGAGCAGTTTGGCGTGGTTGGTTGAACGTGACAGTTGTGATATTTAGTCATCACTTCGTTCTAATCCTTGAGATCCCAGTGAGATCTGCAGGATGTAGCAGTGAAACTGGACTCAGAGGCGGGGAACACTGTCCCTGCACCCAAACCATATTGTAAACATCCACGGGATGCTACCAGTAGGCACATGCATCGTTATGCATGCGAGCGAGATTACAAATGGAACGTGGAAGACTCATCAGCCAATGTGAATCGGAATCACCCCCGGAGCTCTATTGCGAGAGACCTTCGCTCCTTACCTGAAGCCCTGATGGGGCCCACATGCCTGCTGTCACGTTCAGGGCCAGCAAAGGCTCCAGCTCTCGGTGGAGACAAAGAATTAGAATGGACAGCAAAGGGAGAAACAGTGAATGGCCTTGCTAATTGTTTATCTTTTGTATAAACCGTCCTTGTTTGTAGCCATGGCCCAGCCAATATTTAAACCACGGGGATTGGTAGACATATGTGGAGGCTACCAGGCCAATAATTACCTAACATTAACTGCTATCCAAAATAATCCTATCAGCAAACCGTCTGCCAAACCAAAAGAGGTGCAGGTAGTAAAATAAGCCAAATCAGCATTCTTCACCACTGGCAGGAGAGACCATTAGTCTGAGTGATTTTTTTTTTTTTTTTAACCATCACTCTAATAAGTAATGGTATGAAAGCTGAAACTGGAAATTATCTTTCTATAACTTCAGCTCATTACCAATGGAAGACAGGTAATGGCTCGTCTTTTTCCCCTGGTCATTCCTTTTGGATTTCACACCGTGGAAGATGGAGCTTATACGTTGTTTTGAGTGTTTTAGGTACTCAATCAATGTTTGCTCACTGGGTGTCAATAATTAGTGAAGTAAAAGTGTGAAAGACACGTCGTGTGTGGGGCGGACTATCCATGTGCTGTCCCACACTCAGGCTCTCTGCCTTCATCCTCAACCCGCTGTCCTTCCTTCCTTTCCTCTGTTTCCTCCTCAAAATGCAGCTAAATGTGGCATAATCCAGGTTAAAATGTAATCAGGGGAAGTGTTTCTGTCAAGTCATCGGCCACGGATCACCATGAGTGAGCTGGCACCAGGCTCCATCAGGCATGATGACACCTATCTTGAAGGGTGAAGAGGCGAGAGAGAGCACAGTGAGCAAGGGACACATGGTCTCCACTGTTTCAGGCCATAAACCAACCAGCCAGACCAAGCCCGTTCTTTTCAGAGTGATGATGGGAGGCAGGGCCTACCTGGTGCTCAGGTAACTGTCCAGGTTGTTGCTATCCTTGCATCTCAGAGGCTGACCTTTAGATTTCTTCCCTGCCCACAAGCTGCCTGAACCAGAAGACATCTGTCCTTTGACGTATCAAAACTGGTCAGCTTGGCCAGTTTTGCTCACGTATCTTTGGTTGGCACCTCTGGATCGCTCTGGTCTTGACAGGCAAGGTCAAACCAGGTCACGCCTCACTGACGAAACTCCAGCAGCTACAACACAAACATGAGTTTCCTACTCTCTGCTTTGCTTTCTTGACATCTTCTTCGGGTATCAGGAAAGTTATATTTTCCTGCAATTACAGATCCAGCATTTGTCAGAAGCGTCCATGTTATGTGTCTGTTTTTCTTACCATCGGCAGCCCTGACTTTCCCGCTGCTGCTCTCTCCTTGCTCCCACTGAAAGAAGGTCTAACCCTGAGTCAGTCTTTCAAAATCGCAGCAAAGAGACTGGGCGGCTTTTCAAAAATGACGGTTGTTCACGGGGTGTACACTGGCCCAGGTTTTTCTCCGGGGGAGCTTTGAAAAGATCCGGAAGCGGAGGCAGCTAGAGGAGAGGGGGGAGAAAGAGCCAGGAGGGAGGGAAAAGCACCCAGCTGGAAGTGAGAATTGTCTAGTGGAGGCATTTTTGAAAGAAGAGCTTCTTTGGAATGAAAAATACAATCTTTTTATTCTCACCCCCTCATTCTCCCCTCAGCCCCATTTTCTTTCTTCTTCTTTTTTTTTTTTTTTTTTTCATCTTTTCCCTGCTTATCTCATGCTGGCCCCAGACCATTTGGAGCATAGATTTATTGGGAGCAGGCAGTTCGCCCCACAGAGCGGACCAAAGCCCGGATGTTAGTCAGGGGTCAGCCTTTCCCCAGGGTCAGCGGGGTCTTGGTCCATTGAGTGTTCTGCCAGGGATGCCAGGCTGAGAAAGGAAGTGGCCATCTTCAATTTCAGATGGACCTCAACCATGACCTGTGTGTGGTTAGCAGGGGGAGTGGGAGTTCTGACCCCTCTTTCCCGCTTCCCGCAGTTGGATCTTTATTGGCTGGTTTAGGAAAAGCTGCCGTTTTAGTGATTTCTGAATCCCCGGACTTACAGCTGGAGGGAATGTCTTCACTCTTCTGAAAATCAAAGCCTCTGAGCAGATGCTTTCTGAGAGAGCCGATCCAGAAGCCCCTTGTCCGTCATTCTGAAGCCCATCCTCACTGCCTTTACCACAGCAAAACCAGAGAGGGTATCGTGCTGTTCACCCAAGGGGGCCAGGTACTTCCTGTTTCCAAATATATCAAAATGAAGCCCCTCAGCCAAGCCCCTCAGCTGTCCCATTGTTTCCAACCCCTTACCCTCTACTTTCACCCCAGCCAAATTCTCATCAGTCCTGGGGACTCAACTGGCTAATTCTTTGCATACAAATCTCTACTTGAAACATACCAGATATGTGCTAAGTACTTGACCTACACTTGCTAACTTGGGCCTCACAACTGCCCTAGAAACAGGTGTGCGTGGTAGACAGGATTCCAAATTGGTCCCCTGAGTATTCAATCAAATGCTGACCCGGATACTGCCATAAAGGGCAGCTGACCTGGAGGTAGGGACATTATCCAGGTGTGCTTGGTCTAGTCGCAAGAGCCCTTTAAAAGCAGAGTTTCCTCCTGCTGACGGGAGAAGAGGAAGTGAAAGATTCAAAGTGTGATAAGGATTTGCTGACTTGAAGACAGAAAGGGCCACATGGCAAGGGTGGTGAGCCAGGAAACAGGGACCTCAGTCTTACAACGACAAGGAAATGAATTCTGCAAACAATAGAAATGAGCAGACTTCCCCTCAACCCCTAAGCCTCCTGAAGAAAACTCAACCTAGCTGACAGCTTCCCTTCAGCCTTCAGCCCTGCACAGAGAACCTAGCCACATAAGAACTTCTGACCCGCAACTCTGTGAGCTAATACGTGGGTGTTGTTTTAAGCTACTAGGTTTGCGGTAAGTTGTTACACAGCAATAGAAAACAAATACAGTACTGCTGTTTACTTCATTTTATAGAGGAAACTAGGGAGGAGGTTATATAATTTGCCTTCTAATGTCAGGCAGCAAGCAAACCACAGGCCCGCTTTGTACCCAGAGGGTCTGGCTCCAGAATCCATGTTCTGACCAGCGACTCCACCACCAGGCATCCTCTGATGTCCACAGGTCCTCACTTTTCCTCTTCTGGAAGGGCTTTTCCAACTACCTCCACCCTGCCCTGGCCCCTCCCTGATGGACGCACCCTCTCCATAAAATACCATATTGCTTTTTATGACCATGCACTGTCCAGCTTCATAGCAGCTGTCTGGAGCCTCAGGTGACAATAAATAGCCACTTGCTCCTGGCATGAAAAGCCCCCACTTGCATGTGGTCGTACTGACACATCTGTTTCGTGCTGTCCCGGTGGGGAGAGCCAAAGCAAATATCTATGGAACAAATAATTGGGAACAGACGACGCCAGGATTTGGGGGTGGGTGGGTAGCTGTCAGTCAATGGTCTATTATCTCCTATAGCAAAAGCCTTGAACAAAAACAATTCCACTGTAAAATCACCCCACCTATAACTTGTCTACTGCTCCCTATGAACATATGAAGCAAAATCGCCTTCCTGAGACATTCTAAAATTTGGACCTGGGGTTCTCTCCCCATTGCCGTAGTCTAAATAAAATCAATTTCAAAAAAAAAAAAAAAAGAACGCCCCAAAGGAAAGTTGAGAAGGTGCCGTTTGCCAACAAAAGGAAATTTCCTCAGCTTCCCTGGGCTTTCAGAGAAAGAGTAGCCACGAGGGCTTGTATTGAAGAAAAGTGGGCGACACAAAGACCCTGACTTCACCAAAGCAATCCCTGCCCTGCCTGGGGGCAGGTGCTGGCCTGTGTTTTCCTTGTGATTATTCATTAAGCCGGAGGCTTCTGCTGAAGCCGGTTTGCAGACAGCTAAAAGCCGAGCAGGGAGAGCTTTCTAAAGAGCCACAGCGGTGGTGGAGCAGAAACTACCAGGCGGGGAACATCTGTGTACCTGTTATAACGGGCAGGCGTACATGTGAGAATCTAATGGAAACCGTAGAATGGGGTGGGGAAGGCTCAGTCCTTTCTGTGGCCTGTCACCTGGCAGGATGTCCTGTGGTGGAAATGTGAAATCAGGACAGGACTGCATCGGAGTGCCTTGCAGATGCTGGCAACCCTCCCTGGAGCCTGACCTTGAGGCCAAGGCCTAGAGACAGCCAACAAAACTTGGCTTGAGCAAGAGGCAAAGTTAAGAAGCAGCAAATGGCCTATTTGATTGGGTTCGCTAGTAATAAACCGCATAAATTTGGGGAGCCACAGGACATAGAAAATAGTAAAGGACTGTGGTCCCGAAAAGCCAGCAACCTGTAATAAAATTCAGCAAAATATGGAAGGTAAAAGAGAAATTTTAAAAAGCGTTGGCACAAGGGCACATGGATGGAGAAGCTGGACGGTAAAATACAAGGTCACCTGGGAAGGGATGGGATTTTCGAAAACTTGGGTGAGGTTGGTGGGTTAGAAAAGAGCTCTCCTGGCAGAAGGAAATCAGCTGTTTAGCCTGGGAAGTCCAGCGCAACTCTCCCATAGGAGACTTGCCTTCAGCGGTCAATGCCTGCGTCAAGTTCAGGGGGTCATGAGTCCATGTTGATGCTGCTGCTGACCAAAATGGAGTCCACAGAGAGGGACAAAGGGTCTCTCCTGGCCAGTTCAAGTGGCCCAGGGCTCTCAGTTTCACTCAAATGGGATTTTTATATCTCTGGCTCATTTTTTTCCATGGCTGAATAAGTTGCAAATCCTATAGGGAAGGTGTATTTGTCTGCACACCCAACTCAGTTCATTTTGTCACTGAGTTAAGAATTATGCACAACCAGTAGCTGCTTATTTACACATTCTATGCTCCTCTGAGCATTCAGAGATGCTAGAGAAAGTCGGATTGACCGACCACTATTCCATAAGCAACTCGAGCCCCAATATTTCATTGTAGGGTTTTTTTTTTTAAATGGGGACATTGGACCTCCCTTAGTTCAAGTGATAAGGTCTATATTTTCCTTAAATTTTGTTTTCTGTGCATATGTTTATTTTCATTATTTTTGCAAAGCAATGCCTACATCATCAGGATACTTTGGTTTCAAGTGACAAAACCCAACTCAAACTAACACAAGCAGGAAGGAAATGTAGAGACTCAAGAAACCAAAACTCAGGGCAGCTGTCTCTCCTCTCCTCCATAGTTCATCTGCCTGTCTTAATCCATCCCTCCTGCAGTTTCAAATCCCAGCAGCCCCAGGACCACAGCAATCAAAGGGCTTCTCCAGTTTCCCAGAAGAAAGACCCTTTACAAAGACGCTGATTGGTCAGGTCTGGGAACACAGCTGGGCTGTAGAAGGCTGTGATTGGCCCAGCTTTGAGGTGGATCAACTAATCACTGACACCAGGGAAGTGGAGGCATTGGAAACTCACCATTCAGTTCTCCACTCAGCCACGTGGATCAGTGCGGGGAACAGCAATTTCCCCAAAACCTGGGTGGGTGCCCAGAACTGCTGTGACCTGCTGGAAAGTTTTTCAACTTATGCCTGCCACAGTATCTGACTCCTATAGCTACTGTTCTGGAGTTTTAATAAGACTTTTTAAAAACAAATTCATTCATAACAAATTCCTAATGTGCTGATTTTTTAAATCAACCATTTAGATTCTTATCCTCTTGGGATAAAAACCTGTATAGGGCTTTCTCTTAAATCAACTTTACTCTCTCCCTGAGAGTCTAAAGAAGATATTAATGTAAACCCAGCTCATTCATGGGCTCATGTCTCTTTCTCCCAAAACGAGATCACTCTTGGAGCCCAGATACCTACGTTTCAATCCTGAGGGCAGCACTTTCCTTCTTCAGGACCCTGTTTCTCCTGTTGAAATTAAGAGGGCGGCTTTGTGGTCCCTGAAGCCTTTTGACACTCTGTTTTTCAAGCTTTGCACGTCTTCAACCAGAATTTCTTTTCGAAGGCTGTCGGGGTGAAAATGCGGGACATTTTCCAAGTGTGCTTCGTGGACTTACAGGGTTCTGGGAGGCAGTTCGTGGGTTGTGCAAATGGCTGATTATATTTCATCCTGAAAAAGTGTGCCTTCGGGTAATTTGGATGAGAAAACTCTCACTGGGTTGTGACATGCACATGGTAGCACATTGAGCCTGCCACACATCATGTGAGGACAGATGGCTTCTCCTCCTGCCGCTGTTCAGTTGAGAATTATCCTGGGATGGCAAGGTGAGCTGTTAAAAACCATTTCCAGCCCCAACCACTGATGTGTGCTTATCAGGACTGTGTACAGTCTGCTACCAAAATAATGTGCAAAAATTAATTAGGTACAGAAACAAGACTCTTCCTGTCTTCCCTGACCCCTGGTTTTGAATGCTTGAGTTCATAATCCTATTATCCATCTTGTTCTTACTGATTAACTTTTTAAAATAATTTTACATATTTGATCATCTAACTTAGATTTATAGAAATCATTTTAAAATTGTGCCTATTTTATACACATTGGGAATTCTGTGTAGGATTTCTTTTGAAAAGAAGTCTCTGCTTCTCCAAAAAGAAACCCCACTGATTTGGAATGTGTAGAAATAGAATAAGCTTCATGTGCCTACAACCCAAGTCCCCTTCTCCCATGGCCCCCACCCCCAGCCATTATCACCAATGAGAGTGTGGTACACACTCTCAGACAAGCACCAGCTCCCTGCTGCCAGAGCTTTATCAATGCTCCTGGCCCCTTGCACACAACAGAACATCTTTTAGACCCCGAGTACGGTTTACATTTGCTGCCTAACAAATCACCTCAAAACATAGTGACCTAAAACAAGATCCATTTACTTAGCTCATGATTCTGCAGGCCGGCAATTTGGGCTGGGCTCAGCTGAGTGGTTCTTCTGGCCTCAGGTGGGCTCACTGAGGCAGCTACTGCCTGAGCTCTGCTGATCCGGGATGTACTCTCTCCCCTGGGGTCCCATGTGCAGACCTTGACTGAGACGATGACCTCAGGTCCACATGGCCTCTCATCCCCCATTTGGCTAATCAGTTGTGTTCACATAGTGGTAGCAGGTTACAGAGAGAGAGTGAAGTGTGCACAGTCCCTTGAGGTCCTAGCCAGAACCTCCTAAATATTACTTCTGCCATGTTATTGACCAGAATGGATCAAAGCCATTTGGGGAGGTTCCGCTATAGAAGAGGAAGGGGCCTATACGACTTAGTACCATTCTACAAGCAAAGGCCCAGGGAGCTTCCAAATGCTGGTGAGTTATTGGGCTGCAGACAGTCAGCTGTTAGTGGTAGGAGCCCTTCCCGTATGTCAATGAGAAATCTAACATACCCTTCATGGATCTAACAAAGCTGTGATGATGGACTGAACTGTGTTCCCACAAAATTCAAACACTGAAAGTCTAACCCACAGCACACCTCAGATTGTGACTATATTTGGAGACAGGATTTTTAGAGTGGTAATTAAAATTAAATGAGGTCATAAAGGTGGTGTCCTTATAAGAAAAAGGAGAGACACCAGGGACGTGTATGCCATCTGAGGACAGAGTGAGAAGGCGGCCATCTGCACAACAAAGGGAGGCTTCAGTGCTGCCAGTACCTTGATCTTGGACTTCCAGCCTCCACTGCTGCGAGAAACAAATGTCTGTCGTTGAAGCCACTCAGCCTGTGCTTTTTGTTATGGCAGCCTGAGCAGACTCACAGAGGCAAAACCACCTCTGAAACGCCCCCCCACCTCCTCCCCGGGGGGTCCTCCCAGCTTCCGAAGGCCTCGGCCTTCTCGTCAAGCCTCCTTGGCCTCCCTGACTCTCAGACAAGACAGTCTCAGTCCCCTCCTTTGTCCACGTGCTTAGCTCTTCATTTATTCTCTTTTTAATCTGTTTATGGATAGACTTTAAGCTCCCCCTTCTTCTGGAGATGATTTTTGAGGTCAAAAGGTGAAAACTGGCTCTCTGCCTGTCCTCACATTCCTCCCATAGTAGTCCAAGTCCAGACCCACGGGCCACTCTCTGGACAGGTCTTACTCAACAGCTAAGCCTGAGCAGTGACTCTGTGAGGTCAGGATAGGGTTGGGACTCAGTTAGCCCAGACTGAACACAAGTGGTCTCTTGCAACATAGCATGAAAGCAGTTCCGAGGGGAGGAAGTCATTGTATTTCAACCAGAAGGGAAATGAGTTCGGGTTGGGAAATCAGCCCATTTGGCAAAAGTGCACATCTTGGTATAGTCATGGCACCACCACCCTGGCCTTCAGGGAGGTTCCATCAGTAGTCTAAATAAATCTTTGACAAAGCATCATGTTCTCAGCAGCCTCTGTGGAAAAGCAGAAAAGACCCAGGTCGGAAACTCTGGCTGTTAGCTCCTCCTTTTCACTTATTATGTGGTCACCTCCGCTGTGTGGACCTTCATTTCCTCCCCTGTGGATCCGAGGGGTGATCTATTCACAGGACTGGAGGGGACTCCAGTAAGATAACACATGGAAAGAATCCCCACAAGACATCTGTAATGGGCTCTACACAAATACAAGTTACTAATTGCATTAAATAAAAAGATGCATCCTACATTAAATAAGTACCACGAGGCTCTGGCAGACGCACCAAATTCCATGTGTCCCAGCACGCTGCTACAGGATAGGGCCACCTGACCAGCTGTAGTCAATGGTGTGTATTGAAATGACCTGCATCACTTCCTGGCCAAAGCATTTAAGAGCCAGTCCTTAACCAGTGTCTTCCTTTTCTTGCCCTGATGACTGTGAAGGCCACACTCTGGGATGCTGGTGCGTCCATCAAGCTGGGTCCCTGAGTCACTCAGCGGAATCCCCACCTTTGTTTGACAGGTAGCACGAGTGAGAGAAGCCTTGGTTGCGTTAAGCCACTGAGACTTCAGGATTAAATTGTTACTCTAGCAGGACCTGACTTTACTCCACAAACTCAAGTGTGAAACAAACATCGCATTGATTTTTTTTTTCTAAAATTAAACCAAATGGCACTTAAGCCCCTTTTCTGTGAGGCAGGTGGAAATTCAATCTCAATCGTCACCGGAGCTCCTTCCCCCAAATTCCTTAGTGTTGGGCGGATGTCTTTAGGGTGTTAGGTAGAACAACCCAAGAGGACCCTGTCTCCACATTCCATTACCTGGTCTCACGCAGGGGGATGGCATTGTTGTTTCCATGCCAACCTCAGGCTCAGGATCAGGGTTATTTGCACAGCACACAGCCACTGTCAGCGCCCTGGCTCACCTCCAAGACAGACACACGACCCCAAACCAACTTTCCGCTCCTAACCTTGGAGTATCTGCTTGTCCCCAAAGTCTGTGCTTCTATAGGCTCATCCTACTGTCTATAAAACCCCTGTCTAGCATATTGGCTTTCCAGGAATAAAAAAATAAAGCCAGAGAAGGAGCAGGGTAACCTGCCTAAACAGCTGCTCAGTCCGGGATCATAAACACCCTCTGAGACAGAGGGACACAAACACCTGCTACCTTCTTAGAACAGGGGTATGTGAAATTCCATAAGAACAAAACACCCATTAATGTCTCAATAAATCATCCCGCCCCATGGCTGACTGCTCAGGCCGAGGAGGAAAACGGGCCAAGATCTGCAATCATTCAGTTTGCAAATCAGAGGGGAAAATCATACCATGCAAATTAGCACTAACTCACAGGCCAAGGACTTGAAAGAATTTAATCTGTGGGTGGGCCACCAGGAAACCATGAAAATATGTGCCCCAGGCTAACCCCCTATTGCAACCCCAGGCACTGCAATCCCTCCACAGGCAGATCTTCAAATGCACATGCCTGCGTGACTGGCAGCAAGGCAAAGTTCAAGCACTTTTAAAAATACATATATTCTGGTAAACCCTTGATTATTAGGGGACTCTGGGTGGGGATTGTAAAGCTCCTCCTTTTTCTTGATCCCCCCTTCATGCTACTGTTTTCTGCACTCGGGAAAATGGTACATGAGAAAGAGGACACACATTTGCCAGTGTCATTTGCTGATTGTGTGTGTGTGTGTGTGTGGTGTGCAATATGTATGTATGTGGTATGTGTGAGTGTGTGTAATGTGTGTATGTGCTGCATGCATGTATGTAATTTGTGTCTGTGGTGTATGTGTGTGGTGCATGTAATTGCTGTGTGGTATGTATGTATGTGGTGTGTGCAATGTGTTTATGTGTAATCTGTGTGTGTGATGTGTATATATGTTGTGTGTGGTGTGTATGTATGTGGGTGTGTGTACATGTGAAACATGTTTATCTTAGGACTCACAATTGGAGAATTGAAAGGAACCAAAATTGGACATTTAAGTGGATCAATATCACATCATTTGCAATTAACACGCATTTGCACTTCATCAACATGCTTGTTAGGTTGGTCTGATGAAAAATGAGTATGACACGCCTTTGTTGTTTTAAACAGTTAAGCCGCATTTACAGTTTTTGCTGTGCTAAAAGTAGAGAAAGAGCTTAGGAGGCCCCGAGGAGGGTTCTCGTGCTATCTATGGAAACCATTAAATTGCAGAGTCCAGAATCCATCATAGCCATTTCCAGGTCACCCTCAGAGCATTAAGTGCTTTATTCGCTCATCAGTCTGTGGCTCCAGCCCAGATTTCTCAACCTCAGCACTACTGACACCTGGGGCCAGATAATTTTCTGTAGCGCTTGGCTCTCCTGTGCATTGGAGGATGTTCAGCAGCATCGCTGAGCACTCCCCCCACTGACTATGATGCAAAACTGTCCCTTGATATTGTGACCCCTGAGGGGTGAAGCTGCCCTGAGTTGAGACCTTCTGGTCTACAGTAGGGGGGCAGCTGTCCTGGGAGGGGAAACAGTCTGCAGCCCTGGGACCAGTGTTCTGTAGGTCCTCACGCCAGGGTTCGGTTGAGGGGACTCTCGGTCCAGTGTTAATGTTTAGCGTTTCCCAGAAGTACTGTGTGCGACACAGAATCTAAGGTATGTCGACAGGTGCTATGGAAAGGAAGTTTACAAATGCTCTCTGACTGCGGGACTTCTCAGAGCCCTTACTGCCATTATGTAACTGTGACCCTACGAGAGGGCCTGCCATTCGCAGCTCTTTCCAAATTTATGTGCGTGCAACCAGCGATGTTTGTTAGTCATTTCTGGTGCTTAGCTCTATGCCCAGGAGTAGAATCTGGGCAACTTGGCCCAGCTAAGAAAGCATCTACTAGTGCCCTGCGCCAACTCTGGGGATCCTTTCGGCCCAGGATCATTCTTGCCTTCTTCTCCAGGGTGTCCACTCCGCTCACATCTTCAGTGATTGGTCTGGAAGTTGTTTTGAAGATAGAGAAGCAGGTGTCTCACTGAGATCATAGTCCCAGATCCTGGAACATCCCTTCCAACTTGTTATAGGCATGTAGCTCATTCTGTTAGGTCATCCAGAATGAACCAAGTCTGCAAAGGGCAAGTGTAGCCACTTTGCTAAGACCATGAAAAGAAATGATCACATTTTGGGTCACTTTATCCCCAAGTCCCCAGCTGCACCATAGCTAACGTCTTGTGTGATACCCTCCAAGTGTCTGACTGCTGTCTACGGTAATGCTCTCCCTGCCTGGATTAAGCCTCCTGGTTGCATTTTTGGGCTCTTGGGTCCCTCTCCCTGGGGTGGGGATGGGGGAACAGAGCCTGGGAAGTCAGAGGGGTGCCTCGGCCCAGAGCTACAGTGTGAAGAGGCAGAGGGTGACTCTATTTCTGTCTGGGGAAGTGAAAGGAGGAGCAGTTAGGGAACTCACCGTGATGTCTGTCAGATGGCTTCAGCTCTGGCTCCCTAACATTGCCTCACAGCTGCCGTGGGCTGCCTCAGCCTCCAGGGCACAAATGTAAAAACGGATGAGGAGGCAGATGAATAGAAAGGGACGACATCGGAGACATGCCCTTTGAGCTCATGGGATACAGTGGCAAGGAGACTTTGTCAGCATTCTGTGGCCTGTCCGTGATGAGCCGCAGGATTCTGACAGTGAGTTAACCAGTCTGTGAAGGTGCATTTGGGGGAGAGCCGGTCATTCCACAGAAGTCTGTAGTGAGCACATGCAACCAGCAGGAGCTCAGTGCTTGGTCTCAGAAATCAAGTCCATCCGAATGGCGAACAGAAAAGCATTTCCAAAAGCCCATGTCCTCATCGGCCTCAGTCACGTCCACTCGGTGCTGCTGTTCTGCTATTCTCGTACCCAGGCACTAGCTAGGACAACCAAGAAGGTCCAGTAGATAAAGCCCCGACTTCCCTAAAATAAAAGTGTGCCTGAAAGTGACATACAGGGGACTCAGTAGGTTTTCCCAGGTTGTGAATTGCACGATTCACAGGCATATTTTCCATGAAACTTCGAAAGCTTCAGCCCAGGGTGTCTCCCTCCCCCGTGGGTGCAGAGCACTGTCAGGTGGGGAGGGAAGCTGGTGGGAAGAGTAGGTGGGGTATTTCCACATAAGTATGAAATCTCAGAAGAGAGTGATCGAAATCTTCAAGGCACTGGTAACTTGTTGACATCTTTTCTCAGTCTACATAGTCATTCTCATGCCTAACTTTGTATTTATAGTTTTGTGCTTTGCTTCTGTAAAATGGTCCCCCCAATTGCCTAAGCAACAGGCCCTACTAAACCTTCTTGGTCACAGGAGGGAGAAGACATTATAAAGGAGGAACTTTCCAAACTCGTCACCACCATTATAAAAACAACTCTGAGAAATATTCTTTCTGAAACAAATGTCAAGAGAAAGACTATTGAAACAGACAGGTGGATGGAACAGATGCACAGACTTCATTCAAGCGTCCATTCCCATAGAAGTTCACTATAATGCATTTTAAATTTTCTTTAGAACAGAGTGCTTTCGGACCAACGTTGTAAGTTCCAGTGACTAGGCGCATGGGGGTTCGGTTCTCCTAGAACACTCTGAGTCACAGCTGCCCCACCTCCTTGCCAGGCTTACCTGTAGCACCTGGCTAATTAACACTGCACCCCAGTGGCTCTGCCCTTGGGGTCCCAGAAAGGACTAGGGCACAGGTCATCCCCCTCCACACGCTCTCAGCTCCCAACATCCCAGGAAGAAAACCCAGGCCCCCACTTGGCCCACCAGGAGCAGCAGAAGTGCCCAGCCCCATGCCAGCAGATGCCCCCAAGGCCAGGCCTGCCTGAACATTCAAAGGACAGTTCGTGCTTAGTTTGTACATGGAGAGACCGCAGACAGGCTTCGGCAGGACTCCAGGTCCCATTCCTGGATGATTCCGGACGTTGCAGACATGCCAAGGCACAACAGTGGTGGCGTCTAACGCAACAGCATGACGTAGGTGTTGTGCCCTTGCTTCTGGGATGTTCCAGAGGGATTTGCTCTGGCATGAAAAGCTGGTTGTTTCTGGTTACCCACCGAAAACCTATGTTCCACTGGGTCTCTGGTCTTCATAAACACTAATAATGAAGAGAGCCGCCATGATTGGACACCCACTCTGGGCCTGGATGTTACTACACTTAAGTCCTACAACACAATGAAGCAGCTGTCAGTATCCCCATTATCCATGATAGGTAAACTGAGGCTTGGAGGGGTTAAAGTACTTCTCTGAAGGCCATGCCCTGTCCTCAGTCTTCTCATCTGCAAATTGGGCATAAGCATGTGTATCAGGTGTGGTGGCTGTGTGTGGCAATGGTACCTGGCCCGAGCCTCAAGGTCATTCTGGGAAGAGGCAGGACCGGGCCTTGGTGACACAAAAGTCTGTGTCCGTTTCTACTGCCGCACTTCTGATTAGTGCTTGCTCAGCTTCGCGGTGCTTATTCATGTCTGCTCACCTCATTTCAGCAGGGGTGGAACTTTGTCATTGTCATCGCTGTCACCCAAAACAGGCCTTGTGTTCTGCTTTTGTGTTATTTATTCTTTATTTGGGAGAGTCAGTAAGTGCTCCTGCTGGAGCTGGGGGCGTTTGAGATGGCCCTTGAAGGAGTCCTGCAGGTGAAGACTGCTGTCACGTGGACTGAAGACTTAGAAACAGCCTAAGAAAAAGAGTGGGGTTGTCTGGAAGATGAACAAACTAAGAACTTTAATTCAGTCTGGAAATGAAGCAAAGGCTAAGTAGGCCCTGAGTGATCAAAGCAGCTATTGAAAAAGCATCGATCCTATTGACTCACAGGGGATCAGGAAATGTTTTTGACTGTTAGCTCCACTGCAGGAAACCTCATCCCTCCCCCACCCTCTTCCCCGGAATAATTGTTTCTCTTTCTCCTGATTTTCTGTGCCGTCCTGGTTCAAGATGACGAACTTAGCTCAGGACGTTGCATTCTTTCCATCAGACTCCCCAGAGAGTCCAACAATCACAGAGCCTTAGCCTCGAAGTAGCCTTGGGAACTAGAGCCTGGCAGACTGTTTTTTCAAATAAAAATCCATGTTAATATTGTTTCTTTGGGTTTTGTTTTTTTTTTTTTTAATCTGGCAGGAGGCCTATTGACCTAGCCAACCTTTTGCCCTCTCCTTGGAGTTTCATAAAGCCCTAGGTCTGAAGCACTTTAAAATGTGTCACTTTAAATAATTATATCAATGATTCAAACCTCTCCCCACCCCAAGTGGGAAGGCCACAGAGGCCTTGCTATCTTGGAAGACAAATCTCAGCTTTTAAAATGCTCCCAGGCCTGAACCAAAAAAAAAAGGTATTGGCTCAAAAAGGAAAAGAAAACTCTGACATCAAAATGAATTAATGTATGATTAAATGTTTACAAAACAATGCATCATTGTTGACTCACATTACTATATATTTTATTTGGAACAATTCAAAATGGTGAAAGGAAATTCGCTAAAAGTGTAGCAAAAATATTGATTGTGGGGTGGATTTTAATATGGTTGATATGATATGAGGTGAAAGTCCCCCAAAGTAGAAATGCCCAGCAGCTACCAGGGCCCTGGGGCAGGTACAGAGAAGAAGGCCAGGACTCAAAAGCTGCCAGATACCCATCCATTCCTTCACATCAAGCTATAAAACTGTGCCTCTTCCTCAAGATAACTGACTTTCACCCAGGACAGGAAACCCAAGAAAGGGGCAGCCGTCCTCTATTACTTTATCCACACTGGCTGAGAAGCCGTGGGAGTGGGGGGGAGGAAGGTGACTGACAGCTCAGAGGCACTTGGGCCTGAACTCCATGACCCAAGTCGGTATTCAGCACTTCCCAAGCTCCTCCACTAGGGGCAGTGCAGGGTAAAAAACGCCCTCCACCCCTGAGGGTCTGGAATCTTGGAGGTAGAGCCTGAGGTGGCCAAGTGAAATTTTCTTTGAGAATTAGGGTTTTATCCTAAAGTTGATCGTGTATTTTGCTTTCTTCCCCATAACATATCTGTTTAATAGAAAGGTAATTTTAAAAACTGTCGACCAATAAGAAAATCGAAC
The DNA here is from genome assembly GCA_004027475.1 of Anoura caudifer. Lineage (NCBI taxonomy): Eukaryota > Metazoa > Chordata > Mammalia > Chiroptera > Phyllostomidae > Anoura > Anoura caudifer. The sequence goes on along the minus strand of PVKU01002826.1, from coordinate 188,910 downwards.
ACTCCAAGTGTATCGGCTGCGTTTGTTTTGTTGTCTACTCCATCACAGACTTCCCGGGAGGTATCACAGTGTGAGAAATGAGGATGTACAGGAACACCCAAACCCTGATGCCCTCATCAGCTTTACCTAGCCAGAGGGCATCAGGCCAGTTTGCCTTCTGTCCAGTCAGAAGGCTTCCATCTTTTCCTCAACCATTCATTTATTCAGCCTTGCTGTCTAATGCTCACATACACCTGCCCTTGCCTGCCTCTGCTAGTGCTCAGATTGTCCCTCATCCAAGAGCGCCCTCCACATCTCCTCTTCCATGCAGATACCACCCACGGAATCCAGCTGAAGTCCACCTTCTTCCACTGCAGTCTTCTTCTGACTGCTTTGTCGCAGAACTGTCTTTCCTTTCTCAAACACGTTAAGGTGTTTTTGTCCAAACCACGGGTCTAGCGGTCAATTTAAAGCTGCCTTATATGTTGCTCTGATCATGTCGGAGACATGCAACTTGTGTCCCAAGCTAGACTCCACGCTGCTCAATGGCAGCGACATTGCTTTCTACTCTTTTCTTTTAACCCTGGCAGAAATGGCTCCTGGGCAGGACAGACAGTAAGTGGTTTATTAATTCTTCTTTTCCTATACAGCATATTAATCAGTCTAACTCAGCTTCCAGCTCTACTTAAGGATCCACACCTTCTATTTTTTTTCATTCTCACCAGTTACCTTTGCTCCCCTGTATCCTAACTCCTTAGTTCAGAAAATATTGGGAAATAGAAGATACAGACATTTTCATTCCAGTCAAGATGGCAGCATAGGCAGACATGGCTTGCCTCTTCACACCACATCAAAATTACAACTAAAATATAGAACAACCATCACTCAGAACCATCAGAAATCAAGTTGAATGGAAGTCTGACAACTACAGAATTAAAGAAACCACATCCATTCAGACTGGTAAGAGCGGCATAGACGTGGAACAGGCTGGTCCCTCACCCATGTGTGGTGGATAAAAATTCAAAAGTGATATCTCAGGAACAAGGAGTCCCAGCCCTACATTGGGCACCCCCAGCCCAGAGTTCCAGTGCCAGGAAGATAAGTCCCCACAACTTTTAGTAGCAAATCAGCAGGGACTGAGTCAGTGGAAGAAAATTCTGGAGCCCCAAGCAGTTCCTCTTAAAGAACCTACACATGGACTCACCTACCCAGACTCACTCCCTTTGAGGTCCAGCACCGGGATAGCAGCTTAAAAGGCATCGCTGGTGTACAGGGTGAAACTGAAGTGTCTGGCATCAAGGCAAACAGAGGCCATTGTCTCTTTTCTAAACCCTCCCCACACAAAGCCAACAAGCTGGTGCCATATCTGAAACTCCATCAACCTGGCTAACACTGACCTGCCTTGGAGATCCCCAGATACTCTACTCTACCCAATTTATGGGCCCACCCAAGCTGCTTTTCCATATGAATGGCTGGTCTTGACTCACATTTCACAACTTCCTAAGTCCTGTCAAACAAGCAACAGCTGGCCTCAGTGAGTCCCAGGCACTAGCAGCAGTCTGCCTAGATTCATAGCTTGGCTTCACCTGGGAGTCTCAGATCACTTTATAGCTCAGTCAGGGTGGCCGTGGGCAAAACACAGGTGGGGGCTGACCTTGGCCTGCACCAACTGGGAGCCCCAGGGCCAGCGCACTCAGGGCTAGTGCACTCAGTTGATAGCTACAGACCACAACAGGGCACCACCAACCCACCCCTGCACAGCTGATCCTCCATGGAGGACAAATGTGAGTGGTCAGTGGTTATAGCCAATCCTTGCAGCTGACTGGCCTGGGTAAATTCCTCTCATTGACCTGCCAACAGCAACCAAGGCTCAACTACAAGAGGAGGATGTACTCAGCCCACGCAAAGGTCACACCTTGCGTACCCAGCTTGGGTAATAGAGGAGGCTGTTCTACTGGACCCTACAGGGCATGTACTACATTAGGACACACTACCAAAACACAGAGTCATAGCAGCTCTACCTAATACACAGAAACAACACAGAAAGGATGCCAAAATGAGGAGATAAAGAAATATGGCCCAAATGAAAGAACAGATCAAAACTCCAGAAAAAGGTAAACAAAATGGACATAAGCAATCTATGAGATGCAGAATTCAAAACACTGGTTATAAGGATGGTCAAGGAACTTAGGGAGGACCTCAGCAGCATAAAAGAGATCCAGTCAGAAATGAAGTATGCGCTCACTGAAATAAAGAACAATTTACAGGGAAACAACAGTAGAGTGGATGAAGCCAAGAATCAAATCAATGATATGGAACATAAGGAAGCAAAAAACAACCAATCAGAATGACAAGAAGAAAAGAGAATCCAAAAAAAATGAGGATAGTATAAGCAGCCTCTGGAACAACTTCAAGAGGTCCAACATTTGCACCATAGGGGTACCAGAAGGAGAAGAGAAAGCAAGAAACTGGAAATCTATTTGAAAAAATAATGAAAGGAAGCATTACTAATTTGATGAAGGAAATAGACATACAAGTCTAGGAAGCACAGAGGGACCCAAACAAGATGGATGCAAAGAGGCCCGCTCCAAGACACATCATAATTAAAATGCTAAAGGTTAAAGATAAAGAGAGAATCTTAAAAGCATCAAGAGAAAAGAAGTTAATTACCTATAGGGGAGTTTTCATAAGACTGTCAGCTGACTTCTCAAAAGAAACTTTGCTAGAAGGGATTGGTGAGAAATATTTAAAGTCACAAAAAGCAGGGACCTACAGCCAAGATTGCTCTACCCAACAAAGACATCATTTAAAATTGAAGGGCAGATAAAGAGCTCCCCAGACAAGAAAAAAACTAAAGGAGTTCATCACAACAACCATTATTATATGAGATGTTAAAGGGACTTATGTAAGAAAAAGAAGACCAAAACTATGAACAATAAAATAGCAAAAAAAAAAAAAAATACAACTCTATCAACAATTGAATCTAAAAAAACAAACTAAGCAATCAAGAAGAACAGAGACAGAATCATGGATACAGAGAGCATTTTGATGGTTGCCAGATGGGAGGGGGTGTAGGGGAATGAGTGAAGGGGTGAAGGGATTAAGATGTACAAAGAGGTAGTTCCAGAACAGCCATGGGGATGTAAAGTACAGTATAGGAAATGGAGTAGCCAAGGAACTTATATGCATGACACATGGACATGAGCAGCGGTGTGGTGATTGCCTGAGGGAGTGGGGATGCTGGGTGGAGGGGGGACAAAGGGGGAAAAAATCCAGACAACTGTAATACCACAATCAATAAAATATAAATTTTTTAAAAAGATATAGAGACTTTTTAATGGGAAAGTGCACGAAGACACTCAGGATCACTTCCCGAGATCCCAGATTGTATGAGGTCCCTAATTCCACTTTGTTTATTCCAGATGTTTATCTGCCCTTTTCCTGCACAAGATTTGTCACAGTTTGTATTAGGTATTTTGTATTGTGTATGGTATTATATTAATTGTTAGCCTGTTTCGCTCTCTAAATTGTAATCTCTCCGAGGGCCATGTGGCTGTTTTGCCACACACAGTAGGTGCTTAATGCTCTTGTTGAATGAATGAGAGTCCAGACAAGGTATTTTGGCAGGTCTTCGCATTCATGTTCCTCCAGTTAAAAAAATAAACCTCTCCTGCTCTTTCAGACGACGCAAGATATACAGAGAGCAGCTGAACCTCACTTCCCTGGACCCCCCAGTGCAGTTCCGACCTGAGGCCAACTGGGTCCAGTTCCACCTGGGAATCAGCCGCCACGGGCTGTACCCCCGGTCCAGTCCTATCGTCAGCAAACTCCTCCAGGACATGAGCCACTTTCCTACTATCAGTGCAGGTGAGGTCCCCAGGATCACACAGGATGGACTGACTGTCTCCTGAGAGGCTGGGCAAACCACCTGGGCTCTGGGGCGAAGTAGTAAAGGGTTGACTCTGACTCCTGATAGAGAAAGGAAAAGAAAAGGAAAAGGAAGGGAAGGGAAGGGGAAAAAAGAGAGAGAGAGAGAAAGGGAGAAAGGCAGGGAGGAAGGGAGAGAGAAAAAACTATAGACGTTGACTGCTTCCCTTTGAAAGAGCTCTTACAGCCACCGTCTTATCACAGCCCATAAAGAGGTGTCCGTCCACATAAGGTAAGGTGATCACCGGCATCTCGAGAGTGCTTTTTTTTAGCCGGACAACTCGCTCTTAACACAGTGAACTTATGGCGTGCACATCATCATTGCCACTTTACTGATGGGAAAACGGAGACTCGGAGGTTAAACAACTTGGCCAAGGCCAGTAGCGGAGCTGGGATTCAAACACAGGCCTGCCCTCTCCCAGTCTGTGCAGTCAAGCACTGTGACAGTCTAAGCGACAGAGACACAACCAGCACCAGGCTTCCAACCAGGTGCTGCTGGAGTGTCCACTGAAGGGCTCGAGAGCCTGGGGCCTGGGATGAAGCAAGGCAAGACATGGCAGCCAGCCGGGGCTCCAGGAGATCCCCTATTGAATGGGCAAGGAAGGGCCCCAGGCTGCCTCACAGTGTCCCCTCTAATGTCTGGGTCAGACCCCCGGGCCCCAGGTTGTTGGCCCTGCTAGACACAGCTGAACATTCTTACCGCCCGTCTCCTCCACAGATTACAGCCAGGACGAGAAAGCCTTGCTTGGGGCGTGTGACTGCACCCAGAGTAAGTGACGTGGCCCTGCCTCCACCCAGCCCTCCACCGCCACAGCTGTGTGAGCCCCAGACCTGGCAGCGATGGGAAGGGCCCACCAGCCCCTCCATGGGGGTCCTGGTTGGGAGTTTCAGGGGCATGTCTCTCTCAGCCTAATCTCTGAGAAGCCAGCAATTCTCCCCACCCACCAACACCACAGAAAAGTCCCTGCTGCTCGGTGGGTGGTCTGGGCAGCATCCTCGCATCATTGAGGAGCTTGTTAGAAATGCAGACTCTCGGCCCTCCTCTGATTTTCTGATTCAGAATCTGGATGTTAACAAAGTCCTCAAGGGAGTGGAGTGCATTTGCAGACTCAAGAAGCAGTTGTACAAGTAGTTGTATTCAAGCAGTGGTTGAACCACCAGTTGAGGACAGTGGTTCTCAGGCCCGGCCACGTTTCAGAGTCTCCTAGCGAGTCTACAAAGTGCAGAGGCCTGGCCTCCACCCCAGGTTTCGGTTCAGTCGCAAAGGGTGAGGCCTGGGCATCAGCCTCTTAAACCGTTCCTGGTGATTCTAATGCAGCTGAGGTTGAGACCCCCCTCTCTGGGGTCAATGATTGATAGAATCAAATGCAGGCATGAGATGCAGCACTGTCCCCTCCCAGGGTGTCATGAATTGAGTACAGTTGTGCCCGGCTCCACACAGGCCCCGGAGTAGCCAGGCCAGACCTGGGCCTCGAGGTCCCCAGACCAGTCACCCCCGGCCACGAGTAGCCTCACCCACTCACCTCAGTGGACCAAACACGCACCAGACATTTCTCTGTGTGTCGTGACATGTTAAAGGTTTGAAAGACACAGGTCTCTTTATCACCTGCCTTTTGCCGTTTTATAGAACATAGAGGTGAGTGAGACATCGTCTCCACCCTCACAGGGCTCCCAGTGGCACTGGGACAGGATGGGCCAGTGAGGTGCCCGGGACACGACAGGTCGGGAGGCAGCTCGCACTGGTCAGGGTCGTGCGAGGGCATCTTAGGTGCCTTGTGTCCCCAGCCCTGTCCCAGCCCAGATGTACAGTCTTAAAGAGGAAGATAGATGGATAAACTAGTCTAATAATGCAAGATAGCAGATGGCATACTCAGAAGCTAGAAGGTGCCAATGAAGCACAAAGACGAAGGAGTCAGTTCTTAGGGAAACATTCTCTGGAGTTTTCTGTGAGTGCCTGTCTGGGCAAAACCTATATTGTCAGCCCTTTTCCCATAACAGCAGGAAAGATATTGTCTTGACCTCCTGGGCACACTCCCCTCGGCCTGATGCGATGGAATTTATGCTGCAGGCCTTAAAAAGCAAATTCTAGTCTTTAGAAAAAAAGAAACGAAATCGGTTTGGTTTATTGAATGGCCAAAGGGTCAGGGCCCTGAACTTCACCCCGGAAGCATGGTTAACTCCCCCCTTGTGCCCCCTGACAGTTGTGAAACCCAGCGGGGTCCACCTCAAGCTGGTTCTGAGGTTCTCGGACTTCGGGAAGGCCATGTTCAAACCCATGAGGTAAGTGAATACCTTCCTTGCCTCCGATCCAGCCCGGGCAGCCCTGGGGGAGTCTTGGTCCCAAATCAGTGAATGATGAGGAGAGGCAGGTTCGACCCAGGCTGGACTTAACAAGTGGCTACGCCTTTCAAAATAGAAGCCCGACTTGGGGCAGCCCCTCACTGTGTGTACCAAAACTCAAAAATGCACATCACTCTTTCCATGGCTGGCACTATTTGTTTTCAGCTTTCTGCAACATTATGTTTATTTCCATTTAAGTTGCATTTGCAGCTATGGTGTAATCTCAAACTGTAGATTATAAAATTATTCAAAGATCATCATCACTCCATGTTTATCAATGTTGAGGCCAGAGGCCTCAATGCCCTTTGTGACCGGAAGGACCTTCCTGATCAGACACACCCAGCTGGCCCACCATGCTCAGGCAGGCTGAAGCTTCTTAGGGATCTATTCCAGTTAAAAATGTATATAAATCCACATCGTTCTATACCAGCCTCCTCCCTCAACCGTCTGGCTGGCTGACTTTCATGACCCAGCGAGGTGTCTCGGAGGGAACAAGACAGTCCAATTTCTCCTCCCTACCACCCTAAGTCCCAGAACTCTCTGTCCTTCAAACCTCAGTCATGGAATTGCATCTTTAGGGCACTTTTGCTTTTATAAAGGCCTGTCTTGCACCCCACCTCTCTTAACCCTGAGCATCTGGGTCTCTCCTGTTCTGCTTTCACTAGCCAGTTCCCCCTCCTCTGTTTCTATCTGCAGAAAGAAGGTCTGTATTTCTTCCCTCTTGGCTACTGGGTTTTTTAACAGTCAGCCACTGTCACCAAAGTTCTTAAGGAGACTTGGTATTGGGGATGCCAACAAGGCAGCATCTTGCAGGAAGCCTGGGTCCTCTTACTGAGCAAGTCTCCTAGCCCGGGGAGCCGCAGGCCATGCTCGATTTGTCATTCCATCAACTATGTGTACATTAGCATACATTGAAGGATGGAAGTGCATTTTCCTTTCCCTCCCATCCCGCTCATCAGCTGTCTTCTCAGGCTCCCAGCTGAAGTCTGCGTCCAGGGCATGATTCCTTCCTTCTTTTCAGACAGCAGCGAGATGAAGAGACACCCGCGGATTTCTTCTATTTCATTGACTTTCAGAGACACAATGCTGAGATCGCAGCTTTCCACCTGGACAGGTAGGGTCTGGCCCCATGGATAGGGCATTGACTGCGAGGGCCAATCTCAAGAAGGGATGCTGGGGAAGACACCAGGTGGGACCTCCCTGGAATGTCTCCCCTCTGACTCTTTGTCTCCTTCATGAACAACACCTGAGAGCCTTTCAGCCTCGCCCTGGACCCACTGAGTCAGAGCCTGCATTTGAACAAGATCTCGTGTGACTCATGTGCACATTAAAATATGAGAAGCTGTAACCTAGAACACAGCTTGGATGGTGGAAGTTTTGCCCAAAGGGCTTGATACAATGAGGATTCCTCTTCCATCCCTTCTGCCACCCCTTGCAATGTAGGTTTGCCCTGGGCACCATCTACTCAGCCCTGAGGGAGACCCCCGAAGCTGAGTGTGGTCAGAAATGCCCATCCGTTTTAATGGGTAATGATTGAACTCCCTGGCCATCCCTACAATCTGAGCAGGGCTCTCTCTCTTTCAGGATTCTGGACTTCCGACGGGTGCCACCAACAGCAGGAAGGCTAGTCAATGTCACCAAGGAAATCCTAGAGGTCACCAAGAATGAAATCCTGCAGAGTGTTTTCTTTGTCTCCCCAGGTAGAGTACTGGCCAAAGCAAATTTCTGGGCCTAAGAACACAGCAGGCCAACATGGCCGCCGTTGCGTTCAGTGGTGGTCTCCCCTGCCAGTGGCAATGTCCATTGCTGGGGCGGGTGTGTGCCGCCGTCCAGCACTCCCACCCTGGTCCCCCTGAGCTTCACACAAGAGGAGCTGGGGATGGGAAAAGGTCATACATGAGATGCTAGCGAGCCTGGGAGGGCGCCTAATGACAGTGCAGACCTCCCTGGAATCAGACGTCATCCGGACAAAGAACACTCTAACCATAAGGACAGGAGACAGTGGAGCTGGGTCCCACACTTTCTCTGCTCTGGGACATTTGAAAACTGGTACTCAGGATGCTCAGTTTAAGAGCATTCGCCATCTGGAAAAGTTCAGGGGTCCCCTTCCCTCCCAGTGGATTTCTTGGGGCGGGAAGGTGATGTGCCTCTAAGGCCCTTCTCTTACGCCTCCTCTCCCCTGCCCCATCCTCCAGCCAGCAACGTGTGCTTCTTCGCCAAGTGCCCCTACATGTGCAAGACCGAATACGCTGTCTGTGGCAACCCCCACCTGCTGGAAGGCTCCCTCTCTGCATTCCTGCCGTCCCTCAACCTGGCCCCCAGGCTGTCTGTGCCCAACCCCTGGATCCGCTCCTACACACTGGCGGGAAAAGAGGAGTGAGTTGGCTCCCGGCCTCATGGCCATGCACATTAGTCCCTGAGAGTGACCACCGTCCCATGCCAAGGACTTGTGGCTAGCCTGGCTTTTGGACCCCAAAAGCTACCTCAGTCTTCCTTTGCCTCATTGCATATAGATCCTGGGACCAGCTGGCCTGTGTTACTCTCCCCTTAGTTCATTTATTCAGTTATAAAGAGCCTACTATGTACCCAGCACTAGGTGCTGGGGCATGACAGAAATGAAAGACTCACAAGAAGCTCTGTGGTTGAGCTGGGGTCAGGGAAATAGCCAGATTCTGCAGACACAGCAATACCTGCTGTGATACAGAGAAGCACTGAGGGCCCACAGGAGACACCTGGTTCCTCTGAGTAAGCCTGTGAAGCCAAGGACCCCATCGTCATATCCCAGGGCTTAGCACACCCCTGGCACATAGTATGTACTCAGGTCATGTTAGTCAACTGAATGAATAGGTTCCTAGTGCTATTCATGAGGATTAGTAACCCAGAGAAGTAAAGTTCTGGAGAACAGGACAGATCCTAAGGGACTTGAGAAGGCTAGGAGCCCACCCAATGGAAAGGGATATGGCCCATGTGGCAGGGGTGGAGTGGGGGTGGGGGGAGTGGATCCAGGCAGAGGAGCACGTGTGTGAGAGACAGAGAGAAGCTTGTAGGGGGAAAGGAATGTCTCAGGAGAGCTGTAAGGCCCAAGGCTCGGTGAGAGGAGCTGCAGAGAAAGCAGGTCAGGGACATGCAACCAGGCTGCCCCCGGTGGCCCCATCATTGCCCCTCTGGCATGTGGTATGAACCATCGGTGTGGCACCCAGCACAGCGGATACTCAGGAAACGTGTCCTCAAAGGACCCAGGAAATTCTCACCGCGTGGACTCTGCAGCCTCCCATGTCTTTGCCCAGGGTCCACCCGAATGTACCCAGCCACCGTCTGCATGCCTAGGGCAGGATTAGTGAGGCAGGGGTTTCGGGGTGGGGGGACAGGTGTGAGGAGGGCCCCCAACACCTTGCCATCTTGGCTTTTCCAGCCCCAGGACTGGTTCTCCCCCTCAGGTGGGAGGTCAATCCTCTTTACTGCGACACCGTGAAGCAGATCTACCCATACAACAGCAGCAATCGGCTGCTCAACATCATCGACATGGCCATCTTCGACTTCCTCATCGGTAGGTCCCCTGCCCGGGGCTCTCGGCAGAGTGGGCTCTGCTGTGGGTCTGGGATTCTCCCTGACCTTGGGCACAATGCAGCCCGGACCACAAGGACTGAAGAACCCCACACCGCCCACGCCCGCAGCAGGGGCGAAGGTCCCAGAGCACAGAAGTTAGCATGCTCTCCTCCTGAAAGGCAGAGATGTGAGCCAGCCAGGCCCAAGTGGGCCTCAGGTTTAGGCCCCAGGTTTGAACTCATTGACTCCCTGGACCGAATGAGAGGAAACCAGGAAGGAAAAGGGCAGAGTGCCCAATGAATGGGGGCAGTGGGTAGGCTCTGGGAAGGGGCTGGTCGTCTGCCTTTGAGTCCCTTGGGGACCGGGGAAGACTAGGGGGACAGAGTTCTGAAGGCGGCCAGCACACACATGTGCAGATCTAAAGTCCCACAGCACCCACCCCCGCTCACTCTCACACCCTTTGGGAAGTTAACCTGTGCCTGCTTCCTATAAGCCTCAGCTGCGGAGCTCAGGTGAGGAAAGCCAACATCAGTGTGGAGTGTTTGAGCCCCGGGCCCAGGGGTTGGGGGAAAGAGTGAAAGCCTTAGATTTGCAAAGTCCACACTAGGGTGTGTTGGCTTGTTTAGCTTCCTTCTCCCTCAACAACGTCCCTAATCACCCTGCGGAAATGACAGCTTGTGGCCCTGGGTTCAGACTCCTGTCTGAACTGCTGAAAGGCCTCCACGCCCTGGGGAGAAAACAGGAGGTCAGGAGAACCTGCCCCCTGGCCTAGGGGCCTCATCTCCAACATCTTCCTCCTTTACAGGAAATATGGACCGTCACCATTATGAGATGTTCACCAAATTTGGGGATGACGGGTTCCTTATTCACCTTGACAACGCCAGAGGGTAAGTGTCCCACCACTCCCCCCGCCCAGCCGCACCCCTTGCAGCTGCTCAGGGGAACCAGCAGCCCGAGAATGAGGAGCTCTGCGGTCACGTTCCCTGTCCCCTTGCCCTACTTGTTTTTCTCTTGATCTGTGTGAACTACCAGCTGTGTCTCCTAAACCCCAAGAGCAGTGGTGAAATAGATCAGACTTTTTCGTGGTTCTTTTACTGGAAGGTTCACTCCTAGAGGCAGAGCACATGGCCGGTCCTCAGTGTCTGGCCCTCTGCAGTTGGTGAATGAGTGAATGGGTGAACGACTGCTTCGTTTTAATACCTTTGGACAGAGAATTTTGTGACCTGATTGAGGATAGGGGCTGCAGGGGCAGCTGCCAGGATCCTTGGCATTTTACCCCAAGCTGTGCGTCAAAAAGAGGCTGAGGGAGAGAAGAGAAACCCATTCAGAAGGGAGGTGCTGCTTGCCACCCACGAAAACCCGTGTCTTCTCCTAGGTTTGGACGGCACTCCCATGACGAAATCTCCATCCTCTCGCCACTCTCCCAGTGCTGCAGGTGAGCTCTCAGTTCAAGGGCAGGTCACGACTGTGACCTGCTGCAGTCAAGTTCTGAGGCTCTTACTCAGTTCTCATTGGTTTAGGACATGGGTGGGTGGAATGACAGGAATTACCACTGACGGAATTTTCCCCAAGGACAGCTGAGAGTCTTTCATCTTTCATCACGGGATGAATTAGGATCTTTAAAAAAAAAAAAAGAAAGAAAAAAGCTTTTCAATCACTAACTTTAATCCTTAGCCCACTCAGATAAAAATCACCCACTCTGACAGAGTCTGTCTTGTATATGACTAATCAGACCTCTGCTTCGCCGCCACTCGCATAAGCTCATGAATATCACTACTTGATCACCAGCTAAGTAAAATTCTGACTCCAGTCCCACAAGCCCATGTCAGATGGAAAGAAGTACTGACACCTTTGGCCACCATTTCTCTAGAGGATCTCTGACCTACTTCTGTATCTCCCTGGTCTCACCAGGCTTGGGAAATTGTCTAGCTGCTCAGCTGCAGGTAGAGCTCGTCAGAGATCTGTGACTCACACTTAGCAAAATCATCTCATTCACTTTCAGCTGGGACTCAGAATGAAGCCTGAATTTTCTGTATCCACTCTCGGGTTCATGCACACGAGCTGCCCTCCTGCCTCCCTCCCTCTCCTCCCGAGGAGGGCGAGCCGTTTATGACAGAGGTTGGACGACGAGGCTGCTTAGACATCTGAGTCCAAGTCAGATTTCTGCGTGAAATCAAAATCCTCAAGTCAAGGCTGGCCCCACCCCACCTTCACCCCTCTGGTTTGAGAATCTGACACCAAGAAGTATTAGAAAGTTGCCAAGAAGCAACTGGGAGGCTGTCACCGGCTTTTGAGGTGGCAACCACCATCCCTTTTGCTACAGGAAACCTCTCGTGGCTTTACATCTCCTTGGAAAGCCGTTATCACTCAGATTTCCTTAGCAAGGTCGGATGCTCACGGTCCAGCATTACCGCGTGGCATCACAACCAGCAGAGTATAAGTGGCTCCGCAGGCCTTTGACCAAAAAGCCACTGGACAGGGACTGCAGAACACTGGGTCATCTTTCAGTCATTCCTTTTTACCTGGTTTCCACTAAGATGTGCTTAAGACATTCAGGGAGAGGCTCTCTCAGAACATCAGCTACAACGGCTTCTTGTGGAGGAAGTTAGCTATTTTCTTTACATTTACTTATGTGGTCCCTATGACTCTGCCCTCCCAGGATAAGGAAGAAAACACTTCTGCACCTGCAGCTGCTGGCCCAAGCCGAGTACAGACTCAGCGACGTGATGCGGGAGTCACTGCTGGTGGACCAGCTCGCCCCCCTCCTCGCAGAGCCCCACCTCCTTGCCCTGGACCGGAGACTCCAGATCATCCTGAGGACAGTGCAGGGCTGCGTGGAGGCCCACGGAGAGCACAGCGTCATAGCCAGCGGCCCAGCAGAACAGCCGGCCCCAGACTCTGGCCAGGCTAATGTGACAAGCTAGGGGCTGGACGCGTCCAGCTGCAGGTACTACCGCTGGAGCCAGCAGTGGACCTGAGTGCGGACCACTGCGTGCTGGCGTGCCCCTGGGACGTGGCAGGTCTTGGGGCATGAGCTCGGGAAGCAGGCAGGGCATTGGGATGATTCTGAAAGAGCAGAAGAAGTGGGCTTCACTGGCCCTTCCTCCCTGGCACGCTGCTTCTCCAGTGGACGGCCTTGGCTCCCTTTTGCTCAGGAAGCACGGCTTCGCCAAGGCCACAGGCCAGCTTCTGGGCCCGCCGGGAAATCAGGATACATCTGGGTCCATGGCAGGCTTGAAAGGTTTGGAAACCTTGTTCCCAGAAGGGAGTACTCGCTGTTACAAATAAAATAAAAGGACATCCAGTGGACACCTAACTAAACCTCCAGATTCTTTGTACCTCCAAGGGTAATCCCAATCCTGATAAAGCATCGGACATAGCACAAGCAAACAGAGAAATCTAAACTACTAACTCTTAGATTGGTTCAAGTAGACTTCACATTTTCTACTTATATTCCAGTCAGCGTGGCCCAACCTGAGGATGATAATCACTACTGACTGGTCCTCTAAAGTAATTTCTAAGAAATGGTATTACAGAAGGTAAAAGTAACAGGGATTTGCTCAGAATATCAGAAAAGGGATGTTTCAACCTGAAGACTATTGAAATATCAATTGAAATAACACCAAGTATGTCAAAATTAGCACCCAATAACAGGAAGAATTTTAGTGAAAGGGAACAAGGGTGGCCTTGAAGGTGGGACAGCACAGACCCAGGCCCGGCAGCTACATGAGCCCAGACTAGGCAGGGAAAAGCCAGGGCCCACCCCAGCTCAGAAACCACAATCTCCCCCAAGATCCAGGAGTTGTCCCCCACTTGCCCCCCAAGAGCAGCAGGGGGCCATCTGGAGGTCTGGCAGGCTAGATGCCCTTGCCAGCAGTTTTCTCAAAAAGGACCAAATCAAGTTTACTTCGCAAACCTCCCTCAGAAGTGGGTCTATCAGGCATTCCCTGCCTCTTCCACATTCTACCTACTGACTTGCTGACATCTGAAACTCCTGTAGTAGGAGGCTGTTTCCTATTCCGTAATTCATGACTAAAACACAAAATGCCAGGCAAGTAGGCATGCTATAGAGTGCTGAGTCCGTCAACAAGTAAAAACTCCTGATTATGTATCAATTTACAGGGTACAAGGTCAAGAACTAGGGAGGTCATCCACGACTTCTGCAGTGTGTCCAAAGACAGCGCAGTCTGGACCGGGGAATTTCTGCCCCACCCTGATGCCCCACAGCACACTGCCCCTGAACCTCACATCTCTCTCTCTACCCCTCACTGAGCTCTAACCACACATGAGGACGGACACGCAGGTTCCCAGTCCTCCCGAACACAGAGTCCCCTACGTCCAATGCACACAGAAGAAAAACCACGCCGAGAGTGACGCAAACCACACAACTCAAGGACTTACACCTGCCCCCGAGTGTTCTTTCCACGGTAACACGGACACCCAACAGTCTTGCCCAATTTATGAAGTTGTATTTCTTTCAAAAAATTATTTTTACTGCTGGATTTAAGAGGATGGGAGAGAAAAAACACCCCAGCGATTTGTTGCCCCACTTATTTATGCATTTCATTCATCAGTTGATTCTTCTATGTGTCCTGGCCAGAGAGCGAGCCAGCAACCTTGGCATATCAGGATGATGCTCTAACCGAGTTACCCAGCCAGGGCTGAAGTTATATAAGGGAAAAAAAGTCAGCTCATTAATAGAGGACCCTTAATGGCAGAGACCTCCCTTACAGAGGTAAGTACTGCACCCCAGGGCCTCGCACATCATGACCTGTTTGCCTACTTCAGGCCAGTAATGCCCTTTGGAGGGACCAGGTAATTGCACACAGGAGGAGCGATGTCCACGCAAGACGTTCGCAGAAGAACACAGTGGTCTGGGACTTCCAAAGTGCAGAGCCTCAGAAAGGTAAGCTGCAGCGCCATCTCTCAGAGCCCTTGCTGACAATATACTGGTTTTCCAATGGCCTAGAATACAAATTTGGTGTCCTTTACAGAGAGAACTGAATTTGACCACAATCTGTAGAGTATCCAGATACCTAATTATTCACTTCTCTTAAACGTCCCATTAAGTTTTCACTAACAACAATATTAAGGCTCGTTCATTTGTCAAAAAACAGCAGAAAACATGACTCTCTTCTTAGAACTATCGAGTTCCTCTACCATGTTCATTCTGGACCACTGTTCAACTTCCCACAACATAAAAATCCTCCTGTCTCTGTGAAAGTTGTTCTTGTTACTACTGACAGCAAACTAAGAAGTGAAAGGGACTTCTGTAGCATGTCACTTGGCGGAAAAAAAAGGCATTTAGAGAATTCACGTATCCTTTAAGTCAGGAGGACACTTGAGTTTGAAGAGTGTAAAAAATACAGTCGATTCTCTTATTCGTGGTAGTTTGATGGTCTGTGAAGTCACCAGACACTAAATTAATGGATACTAAACCATGTGCTTCCTGGGGAAATACGAAGGTTTAGGTCCCTGTGAGCCTCTGGATACATTTTTGTCAACCAGTCAATACATAATCTTATTTTATGGGTTAAGGTATGTTAGAGAGACCTTAACACAGAGTGTTGATTCTTAAGCTTCTGGTCCACAGCACCATATATAACTCATGCCTAAGAGAGGCTTATTTACTTCACTGATTTTCTCTGTAAGGCACGCCACATCCCTCTCACCCTGGGAAATACTGGCCAGCACTTTAGCACTACACTTGGGGGCCATGTTAAGCAGCAAAATCACCAACAGAAAGCACAAAAATGCAAAAAAAGTGGCACTACAAAGACCATGTAAAAGACATCCGATTCTAGTATGAGCGCCCCAACAAGCAGGGCATCGCCTTGCTCGGCCTGACCCACATGCATGCTGGGAGACGGAGTCTTCGCCACTCGCGTCTCAAAGTGACTATGGTGGGCTGTGAGTACTCATTACATGAGTTACAAATAAATGTTAGCCAAATGGGCAAATAAGCCAAATTCACTACAGTATCCATGGAGAGTAAACTGTAACTCATTTTGAGATTAACAAAAATAACAAAAAAGCTCTCCATCTAGTGGTGAATTTTAAAATCACCAATCTTCTTGAGCTCAATTGGCAGAACTTTCACAAAATAAAGTATTATACCCATTAGTAGTTTTGGTAATCACAGAATAGAGTTTATTCACAGATCTGAACTTATGCCAATCAGCAAATAACAACTTTATAGGTAAACAACACCAGTATCTGCCTAAAAGTTCCATAGAGTAAGCAGAAAGATTTATGATTCCCCTTTTATTTTTTTTTCAGATAGAGAAGGAAAGGAGAGAGGGAGAGAAATTGTGTGGCTGCCTCTCGCACACCCCCCACCGGGGACCCAGCCTGCAACCCAGGCATGAGCCTGGACTGGGAACTGAACCAGTAACCATTTGGTTTGCTGACCCGTGCTCAATCCACTGAGCCAGACCTCCCCCGCTTTTAAATTCTATATACAGCCTGTATTACTAACTACAATGATAGCTACTTCGGGGGATGTACTGAATGGCGACCTGGCAACTGCTGCTCAAGGTTGGCTTACCAAAAGGGTTCAGCTATTAATTTGTGGTTGGAGATAAAGCAACAGTACCAAGAAAATTGACACCATGTTAGTTCACTTTTTAAATGCTGACATTTAAGGTGTTAAAAAGAAAAATTCTATGTGAGCCAATTTTTTTAGAGAGGGCGTTAAACTATAACCAGTATGGTCAACTGAGGAAACTTTTTAGTTGTATCCTGTTATGACTCTGTCGTTCCTACTCCAGTGAGTTAGTTAGCTGAAGGAAGGGATTACTGAATCTGGACAAGTCGTTACAAAGCAGTGCAAATTAAACGTTGTTCTAGAATACAATGTATTTCCAACTCACTGGATGTAAAGAAATTAACACTGATATACTAAGGAGTACAACTTAATCATCACTCCCCAGAAATCTGTGGAATAGATGTCTGGAGTAAGATTTTATATATGTAAAATATATAAACACACCTAAATATACAAGTGACTATTAAATTTAAACTAAAGAGTATGCTGACCCAGAAATAATTCCCCATTAAGTCTGGGAAAGTTCCAAAGCCAGAGAACCAGTCTTCAACAAAAAGGAAATCTGCATCTTTTGAGTTAATTTCTTCCTTCCACTATCATGTGAACAGATCTGCTGTAACTCAATTCCCTTTCAACCCAGGTTTTCAGATTCAGTCTTTGACAAACTGACCTGAAAATCACTGTAAACACACACGACTCTTTTTAAAACACGAACCCCGTAATTCACTTTTGATTTTCATTCTTGCCCACCAGACTGGGAGATCACAAGCGGAGAGGTAGGAGAAGAGAAAGGAAATAAAAACCAATTCATTTAGGAATTTAAATTATTTAATCTTTTTTATTACTTGACCTACCATTAAGACAATCTATAACAAAAAGAATAGAGTATGTTAGCACGCACAGTATAATCAGACTGGTAACCAGGCAACAATACAAAATGGTCCTTTGGCCATCTACACTTTCTAGAACAACTGATCCAAGAAATTCACTTAGCAAGCCCAGAAATGATGACTTCTAAAGTCCAGATTATCAACTAAGACAAATTATGCCAATAGGGATATCTCACATATAATCAGATTGCACAAAGATAAAGCTTTAAATGTGGTAATTTTTAAATTTAGCCTTAAAATTTCGTAGATTAAAAACTACAAAAGGGAGTAAACAGCAAGCCAAAAGACCTAAGAGCAAAACTCATTTAGGAAGCATTGTTTGTATCTAAATATACATGAACATGATTATGTACATATATGAAACTGCAATTTATGGCATTCTAAATAACTCACTTAAGTACAGTTTTGGCATTAAACAAAGATCAAATCAAGCTTTATGCTAACAGGAATATAACTTTTATTTTTAATTTTTTAAATATAAAAAGGTAGCTAAACACAAAGTATAGATCAGAAAACTGTCATTTAATATCGATTATTTTTAAACATAAAAAAATTGTAATAAGGTGGCTTTCTTTCCCACACTAAGATGTAAATAAAACCTCTTTCCCAGATTTATACTCCAAACTTGGTAGTAACAACCCAAAAAAACTGTTCAAATCTATGGAAAAAAAATCTACCATGGCCAATTTAAATAACCCGGGAAAGGGTAGGAGAGGGCTTAGTAATCAGAGCCAGGTGCGTACAAATGGAAAAATGCTTGCAAGTCACTCCCAACTATAATCCTACATTACACAGAAATCACAATGAAAATAAAAGTGCCTACATTACAGAACTGTGATATTTTGTTTAAAAAAGTAACATAATAAAAATAAACTGTTGGGTATCATTGGTGCACATGGAATAATGTAACACATAAGGTTGATAAGGCTGGAAAATACTGAGATACAGTTAAGACTCAGAACAGAAGCTTACTTTAGAAAAACAAAAAGCCTGCCAGAGAAATCAATGCCGGAGAGGAAAGCAGACCTTTTCAGCAGAGTGGCCTTTTAGACCAATTTGAAACAACACAGACACATCCTACCCCACCCCCAACCCACCATAAATTCTAGCTGACGCAAAAAAAAAAAAAAAAAAAAAAACGGGGAAAAAGGTCAAACCGCAGTAGAAAACTTCTTCCCAAATGTCCCCGCCCCAGTGAATTTAGTGGGGCGAAGTCCCCAGCGATGAACTCTGTCCACCGGGCATTTCTCCCTTTAGCAACAGCACCTCCCTTTTCCTGACGTCTGTTCCATACGTGTAGTCTGTCTACTGCCAGCAAATCCAATCTCCTGGAGTCAGTGCTTAACGTGCACAGGAGATTATCCTGGAGCCCACAGAAAGATGGACACTAACCCAAAGCTCCAAGTTAACAACCGAGAGTGTAGACCTTAAAGTCTTATTCTCAATTCAGCATCTGATGATCAGTATTTGGCACTAGCTGGATAAATAAAGGTCTAATCAGAATTTGTGAGCTGAGGCAGATGTAGTTAAATTATAATCAATATTTGCAGCCTATGATTCAGTTTCAAACTTAAAAGGCAGGTATAGATAGCCACCCCTAAATGGATTTCAGAACCGGAGAGGAAACAAGATATAACCAATGCAAGGCAAATTAGCTTAACAAACAAAAATCTGGTTAAAAAGGAAAAGTAACAGATTATATCCATCTGATCATTAGCAAAAATGGGCACTTTTCCACCCTTAAGCTAGTTTAAATACAGGCAGGTATCTTTCTAAGGTTATTCTATATCCATTTTTCCTAATCCTTAGAGCTTAATGAGAAATCATTTATTCTATAAAGAAATATGGCATATATGGCCACAGTGTGAAATATATTTACGATAACTGGAAAATCATATCAATATCACTTAAAAAATCTTGCACTGTTAAACACCCTTACTCCACGGTAATTCATTTGGTGCAGGGATCTGCCCTCACCAAACGGCACAGCACGCACTGCCCAGGCTGAGTACTAACACTGCACAGAGAAGCAATAACAGCAAAGTCTCCGAAGAACTCTCTATTTATTTGACTGCGTCTGAGCATTCAGTTAATGCTCCAAATTAAAAACGGTGCAATAAAAGCAACTTTTAATATAAACAGACAAGAAGCTGCGATGCCAGTGGCCACATAGTGCTGTGAATAGGGAAAATAAAGCAGTCTGCAAGAGTGAAGCACGGACTGGGAAGGAGAGAAAAGGGAGGCACAGGTGGCAGATTTCAGACAGACAGTGACACGAAACTGTTGTACTGCTGGATGTTTCGTTTGAGGATGTCTGAGCACGGGCCAAGAACACGTTCAAATCGAGGTCGGTCCAGCTTGACGCACTTCAGAGGGCCACGAGCCACCACCGTGGCTGCACGGGGACGATTCATCAGCAGAGCTATTTCGCCTGGAGGAGAGAGAAAGGGGCGTGAGAGGGGGTTAACTTCTATGGGAAACATTTCCTAAGAGGCTCACTCCTGAGAAAGAGAAAACAAATATGTATTTCTCTTAATAATTTAGTACAGGCCACATCACACCTGCACTTAAAAAAACCAACTGATAGATGAGACAATCACCAACTTAAATTATTAACTGAGTAAAGGTCAAAATCTCACACTAGTTCTCTAGAAGGCAAAAAAGATTGCAATTAAAAAATAAAGTTGAAGAGAAGACAAATTACAGTACTGTGACCACACTGAAAGGTGACTTAAAGAAACTATGTATTCATTCTGAGGAAATCCACATACCAAAATAGTCAGAAGGCCCCAATCTTCCCACTTCGACAAACTCTTCATTTTCTGACCTACGTTGTAGCACAGCAGCTGTCCCCTAGAATAAAATCACCAGTGGCAATTTAATGTTATACAATTTAGCTACTTTGAAAAAAAAAAAAAAAAGATTCCACAGTTATTTCACATCCTCTGTGTCCACATGATAAAAGTGGACTGATGAGAGTAACTGCATGAGCTTAATTCCTCTTTACCCAGCAGCCTCTGCTAGGGGGCTGTCACATCAAGCTAAGGTACTTGGGTACTTGTACTTGAAGGGTTCAGACGGATTAGCAAGCCAGAGGCGGCGGAGGTCCAAGCTGGCTACCCATTTCTATGGGTAAATTTCACAGGAAGAGCTCACCAACCCCTTCCAGTGTCTACCGCAGCGTTTGCACTATGGCAACAGAGCTGAGTCTTCTCGGCAAACTCCAGGGCTCACCAAGTCTCAACTGCTGACCAGCTGGCCCTTTACAGAAAGAGTCCTTTGACTCCCCCAACCCTGTCCCCAGGTTAAATATAACCAATCAGCATCTACTGAGCCACATTCATAGAAAATTGACTTTCTAGATCTACTTGTCAGTCAAGGGTATCTGCTATACATTTCCTGCTATGGATTATGAAGATCTAAAACATAGTAACTTCTAAAATTTAAATCCTTGCCTTTGAGTCTTGGTTGCCAAATGGCCCAAACACATGATTTTAACAAAGATGATGCAGAATCATTACAGTCTTATGCTATAGTTTGTTTAGTTTGCATGAGGAGGATTAATTTCAGTAGGTCAGATTCTGGTTCTTACTTTACGAACAGCCCGTTCTGGAATTCTGACTTAAACTCATTTAAAATGTGTTGGCCTAACGGAGAACCAAACAGCAGCATTTCAGAGTGAAAGGTAATTTTTAACTAAAACTGTCAGATATTCTTTAAATCTAAGGGTGTACATCAGAATTAACCCCCTTTTCTCTCTTATCGTGCACAACTTCTTAAAAAGTATCAAAAGCAGAGTTTTTACCTCCAAAATAATGAAGAACTCATCCCCTGGTTCTCCCTGCACCACAATCTTTTGCCCGTCTTCAAACTGGACCGGTTCCAATGCATCAGCTACCGTCAGACGTTCCCACTTGTCCAGAGACTCTGAAAGGCAAGAAATCAAAAGAATTTCTCCGTGTTACTTGGTACTGCTAAAACTGGCAAAACAGAGTACAAAGAGAATCAACCATAGAGCCATGTCCATTCAATACTCCAGTAGTGTCTCGGGTGAGAAATGGTGCCTGTCTTCAATGACCTCCGGTCTCAGCAAGACCCTATTACTCACAGATACCCTCAGACCCTGACTTCGGCAGCCCCCGTGGCCAGGTTAATTGAAACCAACTGCGCCCATTGGTAAAGGAATACAGAAACAGAGTCACTAAGTATCCTAGACTGCCTTCAGTGTAAATTCAACCCGCAATTACAGAACCCAGAAGCAGCAGTGTCACCATCCACATTATTCCAGAGGTTCACCGAAATAATTTATGTCTAAATCTTCAGGTGAATTAATTTATCAAACCAACAAGAACTAAAAAATAGTTTGGCCTTTGGGAAAAAAAGTTAACACCCAAGACACTAAGCAAATGTAACCATTTCAGAGAAAGGACAAATAAAAGGGGAAATAAAATCAATTCACTGTAACACAACAATGGCAGAAGACATTCTACCTCATAAAAATCACTATCCCTCCCCCTCAGTGAACAGGTTCTAACAATACAGAGACTATCTCCAAAATTTCAACAGAACGTACAGCACTGTTTCAGAGAAAGCCAGCAAATGACACCTAATCTCTCTACAGAGGAAATTCATTCTTGGAAATACTCACTTTCCTTAACCAAAAATCTCACAAATGGAGCACCAGAGACAGAAGTCACAGGAGGAATAATTATAAATGTCCATACTCAGGACGACACTTTTAGCTTTTGTCTCTCCAGGAGAAATGAGTAGCATAAAATTCCAGAAAGCTTTTCTCAGGTCTAATCATTTCTAATCAAGAGGTTTGTCATATATTAGCAAATTAAAAACACTCTAAAATTACTTCTAACTTAATCAAACTTTTAACTCTATATTCCATGTGTTTTACATTACTATTAGTGAAGAGAATTTATAACTAGTGTAATTTTTATGAAGTACAATAGATTCCGCTTAAGTACTGCTAACACTTCAGCTTAATAATTCTCCATGCAATCTTCCAAAACTCACCTAGAATAGAGACTTTACTAAGAAACTCCTCATACATCTTCCGCTTTCTCAGAGTGCTTCCCTATTAAAAAAAAAAAAAGTTATAAACATCATGAGTCAAAAAAATGTGTAATTATCACGTAATTCTGCGGAGTAATAATTAAGTGTCAAGTAAATTAAAAGACAGAAACCATAGCTTGCTGCTGCTTCCTGATATATGATTATTTTTCTTCATCTTGAAGATGGTCAGCCCCTGTTAGCTCAGTAAAAAGCTCTCAGCAACTTCCTCCTAAAAGGGACCCCAAGTACATGGCCAAAGACAGTTCCTCACACCACCAATTAGTGAAATGCAAAAAAAGTAAATGACCGGTTCTCAAAATAAATAAATAAAAAGAAATATATATGGCTATAGCTGAATATATTTCCAGTTATATTTCAGGGTCCTTCCACATTACCCCAATCTTCCACAAAGTTAAAAATAAAAAAATGCTACCACTTACAGACCCTCCCCCAACAAAAAGTGCCACAGCATCAAACTTAACCAAGTTGTCTTATCTGCAAATTTTGTTAAATACATCTGGCAGAAAAAGGGGATCACAACATCCTCTATTAATAAAAAATCCTTTACACAATAAATTACCTTGGCAATTTATACACTTATAAATATTGATACACATATATATCCATCCCCCAAATACAGAAAATTTTCAAAGTACATCTAACTGCATATTCTCAAATAGCCAGATGGGCACCACACAAATTTAGAAAACCATTCGAGATGACTAATGCCATCAGCTGGGACTTAAACATCCAGAGCTACCTTATAAATTTGTTGGAAAGTTCTCAAAAGTCTGACTGTATCAGCAGAATGTCCCAATGGTTTCATTATTTTGTTGGTTCCTTCAGTGAAAGGAAAGGTGACATTTGCATCACACCGATAACCCACTTTCGGTTCAGGGAAGCCGATTACTTCTGAATGGCCTTAAATAACTTTCTGTGCTTAGAAGCAGCACTTACGAGACTATCTGTGATCAGCAAATGGAAAGAGCTCCAGACGTGAGCTGACCATTACTGTATACACCACATTTGTCTTCCACGTTAGTCCTGGCCCAACTTTTGTTCTAAAAGATCACTGTCTCAAATGGTACCATGAATAACGCTAAATTGGGCTTAATGCAAAGCATTCAATCATTAAAAATAATATTCTCATTTTACTTTGGTGATGTCATTCGATTTAAATATTAGTAGCGTAGACAGGTAGTCCAAATCACACTCCAAAATTCATGGTCTTACCATAAGGATTCTTCTATAGCTGTCTCGGTCAATACCCCACAATTTCACATTTGTCTTAGCTTTGACAGTGGCTGCTCTAGGTGTTCCATAAATCAAAGCAAGTTCTCCAAAGCTCCCTCCTTCCCCAACACTGGTTGCCCATTCATTGTTGACGTAGACCTAAAATACAAATGACAACTGTTTTTTTCTACATACATTAAAAACCTAAGTACTAAAAACCCACAAACCTTTTTCAAGGGTCAGAACCCTGAACTTTGTTTTAAAATACAATATACTACATTTTCAGTAGTAAGCAGAGCAAAGTACTTCTGACAGCGAGTTAAAAAATTTCAGAAGGTCTGTGATTTACCTGGTTTAACCACCTGGTAAGAAAAAGTTACTTTGTACTGGCGGATCAGGGCAAAAAGGTGGACCAAGCATTAATAAAAACCACATACACTTACAGAGCACTGGGCTGAGCACTATGCTAATTAATAAGTGTTTTACTAGCATAACACACTGAACTGTCTAAACCCTGAGAACAATGCCATTAATATCCTCATTTCATCTGTAAGCAAAACTTAAGAGAATCAAGAAAGCTGCCCCAGCTCCCTAATGACCGCACCTAGAGCCTCCCCCACCCATCTCCCTCCACAGCCCGCGCGCACGCCTTAACCACTGCTCCAGGAAGGTTCTGAACTCTTGCCTACCTAAAGAAATTACCTTTAAAAAGTTTCTCTGTGTCATTAAAATATTTGGCAAAAGGTATTGATGAAATTTGACACACAAGGGCTATGGTAGCCCTTCAGAAACTTAGAGGTGATAAATATCAATACACTGACTTTTAAGATTATCAACATATTTTTGCTCTTATTAAATCTTACATCCATCTCTCCTTGATCAATCACATAGAAGTTATCCCCTTCATCACCTGAAGGAGGGGAGAGCAAAAAAGTTAGAAGCATTTTACAAATTAAAGAAACACAAAAGAAAAATACCCTACCCAACTGATATAAAGAATAAACTTATTTTGTAGTGGTGCTATGAGAGAGTATGTTATAAATTAACATAATCTTTCAGAAAAAAAACTCCAGCAATGTATCTTTAAAATCATAAAACTGATCAAATTTTCAGTTACCTCATGATGAAAAAAATCTCTAAAAAATAACTTAAAAAGCAGCCATGTATGAGTACAAAAATATTAACTGCCTATCACCTATAAAAACAAAATAAGAACCAACCCAAATAATAACTAACAAAATATCAGAATGCACAAATGGGAAAATAATATGGATTATAAAGACCCATGAAAATATCAAGAGTACATAACAAAGGCACAAAAGGGGGCTGGGGAGCAAACCCAAAAGATGAGATCCATGTTAGTATTCATAGGCAAGAAGGTTAAGAATCACTAGAAGGTATAAAACCTCATAAATAGATGAGCTACATGATGAAGAAAATAGAGTTTTGCTTATTTCCTACTTTGTAAGTGGTTAATAATAATATAAAGACTATATAAGATATATGATTCTAAAATTCCATTCAACATTCAAATAAAAATGCAAGAATTTCCTTTAACAGTTACTATAGACAAAATATGTGGTAGGGAAATATTAGTCCCTTAGAGAAAGTGTGTCTTTTGGCTCAGACGATTTTAATTTTAAAAAGAAACAAAAATTCCGCAGTGTAACATAAGGAAACTGGCAGGCTGAAAGAGGAAAACAAACTTCCATTTTTAAAAACCCTACTGTCTTGTCTCCGCTCCCAGAATAATACCATGAGCCACAAAAGCAGCAGCCCTTACCTTGCTGAATAACAGTCTCTCCAGCAATAAAGGAAGCCGGAAACATGGCATCAAAAATATCACTGCAAGGGACAGAAGGCCTCGTGTTACATTTCATGTGCCTCTTCTATGGACTTCAAACATTAACCTTAAAATTCAAACTCCTAGATTTTCAGCAGGGATTGTCATCAGGTGAATAATGAGCCTTCAATGTGCAACAATGATGAGACTAGTCTGGGACCACAACTATACAGGAGAACAGTATGACAAAGAACCTGTACCTACCTTCTCTCATTATCATCAAGGTGTGAAAACAGCACATTCTTTTCAATGGCCTTGGCTAAAGCAGCCATTGTCTTATAATCTTTTGGTATAACCTAGATAAGAATAGAAGGTCAAATAACATTTCATGCTTGCAACCTGCATGCAATTAAATGAAAAACTACATTATGATATTTAAACGACTGCTTTGAGTTAAATATTTTCAACATACCACACACATACTACTTTTGATCCAATAAAGTACTCAACAAATATTGACTAATTAATCCCCTTGCCTACCACCAGACCTGTAGGCTGGTATTTAAAGGATGGTATTTGGTTCCCAGTCTACAACTAAAGAAACAAACCAAAATCACCTTGACCAAGGTCATTATTCTAAGACAAAACTGAACATTTTACAACAGCCATTTTTTTTTAACTGTGACGAGGTACTATTAGTTCCACAAGCCTTTAGCCAGGACAATTCTCTTCCCCCTTCAAGCTGATAGCATAACTCAAAATGGCAGGCAGGTTCTTAGGAAGAACCAGTTAGGATAAAGCTTATACATAGGATAAAAGCTTAAAAAGCCACATGAATTACAGGATGTCAAAAAAGTGAAATGACGATTCATGAGGAAAAGGAATACTGCCTCCTACTACTGCAAAACAACAGCATGGAAAAGAAAGACTCCCAAAATACAATTTCTCACTGTTTCACAATCACTCTCACTTATCTTCTCTGCTGGCGTGTTATCACGGTACCGGAGAACCACACAGGGTGGCATACAACCTATCACGTTTATGTTTTACAGTTTGAAACCACGCACATATTCATCAAAGGAAACCAGAGAACTACCATGTGGATCCCCAAAACACTGCCCCAAATGTTTAGACACCAAAACCACCTTTCTAACATATGACGCAGCATCTTCCTCTGTGTAGACTTCAGCACTGATAGCACCTCGTCGCCTACGGCCTTTAACCACTGGATTGGGGGGAGGAGGAGAGATTTCATCCTCCCTGGAATCTCCACGAGTGCTTGCTTTCTGCAGATTCTGAATCTGTTTGGCCTCCTCCTGAAAAAAATTACACATTTGCAAAATGAGACCTTTCAGGATGTGAACCTGGTATTCTGATATTCCAATGGTAAGTCACTTCAAATCTCTTCCTCTTACCAAAAGGGGAAAAGTCAATTCCCAATGGGAAAAAATGGAGTGGAGCTGGAAAAGAAATATTCTGAAAGGCCTGTTTCTCAGATGATAATAGATGCCATACTTATTAATGGACAAAAGCCATTAGTACGAGGACACATAACATGCAAGTAAAAAATTAAGGCTGTCATGGTAACACTGACAACAAGGATTCATAACGCACACAATGATAATAGGCTGCAAAACAAACTCCTAGGGAACTGGTGTTTTTGTAGCTGCTGCAGATAGCGTGAGACCCTCCTTCCCCCCGAAAATGGACTCCAGCACAGCAAAGTGATCCTGAGTCCCTAGATTACTGGGTTACTTCATTCATTCGATAAGCATTCTCAAGATCTGCATGCCAAGTCTACATGAGGCAAGGGAAATACAAAAACCAATAGGGGAGAATCCTGAGACCATGGAATTCATTTCTTGGTGCAGTCTCAGAAAAAAAAAAAAAAAAACAAGTAATGAAATGATGTGACAGTAACCAAGAATTTAAACTAGATCAGAATAACAATACTTCTGCAAGCAGAGTTACAAAAATTTTTAATCAGTGTTTACACATGGAGTTAAATTTTTTAAAGTTTACCTGCTTTTAAAAACTTTTTGTTCAACTAATTCATATAAAACCTAAGATGAACTATTCAACATTCTTTTGTTGTTATTGTCGTTCAAGTACAGTTGTCTCCATTTTCCCCCCTTAACATTCTTATTTAGCAAATCTAGAGCCTTAAAAAGAAATTCCTCAGGTCTGCAGCAAAGAATGAGTTTATTATGGCAGATGTAAAATAAGAATGAAAAATAAGAATCTATTATCCACTATTTCTTATTTGATTCATTTGCCATTATTTTTCCAAAACCATCTTTCAAATTCAAAATGAACTTACTAGCATTCACTATTTCAGAAAACTTTTATAAAAATGAAATTAAGGAGATGCCTCTTTTTTCTCTTGTTGTGGTACTCAGCCCTCATTTTGGCATCAAGATGAATAAAAGAACTACATACACGCAGCAAAAAAAGTCCAGAACGATAACCATCAAGGTATTAATAGTGTTAATTTCTACCAGCACAATTATGACTGATTTTGTTTTTTTCTTTTTTGGAAGGATGGGCCTGCTTTATTTTTTCCATTTCTCTGAATTTTCTAATTTTTAATTAAGAAAACAATCAGAAAAACATATAACAAAAGTAGATTTATTATATTTGTATATTTTATTATAAATGCATTTACTTCTTGACCAAATAATCCAGTCATTCTACCTTCTAGAAATTTACTCTAAAATATCCATATATGTGAAGTGACATATATACAAAGTTATTCATTGTATTATTGTTTTTAGTAGTGCAATAAAACACTGGAAACAACCAAAATGGTCATTAATGGAATGATATGAAAAATTATAGTGTATCTAATGCAATGAAATGCCACACATAGATCAGAAAATAAAAAGCTTTTAAGTATGAGTGCGTCTGTAAACGCCCATATGCCTATGGACCAGTGGCTGCATTCAAGGAAGACAATGGAGGAGACTTTTCATCGTTACACCCTTTTGTAAATTCTAAACCATGTGCAAATGTGTAGCCCATTTCTTACAAATACATTCTAGAAAACTCACCTCATTTTGATTCTTGTAACTGCAATAACCAGTAAGGTCCTCCTATTCCATATTAACATGGAACCATAAAACTCAAGTCTCCCCAGAGTTTCATTTATAAGAGTATAAATGAAAACACAAATTCCACCCCCTGAATTTGTCATTGGGATTTCACAAAAATTTCACTAATTTCACAAATAGCATCTCATTTGGAACTGTATTCTAATTTAATTTT
Source organism: Anoura caudifer (assembly GCA_004027475.1). Taxonomy (NCBI): domain Eukaryota; kingdom Metazoa; phylum Chordata; class Mammalia; order Chiroptera; family Phyllostomidae; genus Anoura; species Anoura caudifer. The sequence goes on along the minus strand of PVKU01002826.1, from coordinate 160,337 downwards.
TAAGGTAATTTTGAAGTACCAAAAGCATTTTGATTTTAAAAGTATTTCATGGATTCTCATCTTTAACAGCAATCAGATATAACCTAATCGTGGTGACTCAGACCCATTATCAAGATCAATTTCTAATTATGCATTATGACACATTTCTATATCCTCCTTTTTGCTGTTGTCATTGTTAGTCTCGTCTCTCTCCATTCTTTCACATTTAAAACGATACTCCCAAACCCCCTCCCCATTATGTTCTACTGTTTTATGTTCAGATTCCGTCCCAACCACTTAATATTTTCACAATTATTTGTTCCCTCCTTGCCCCTACCAGTCCATTCTTCCCTGTGGGTAAAGCTGCCACCCCAGGCCTGGGGCTTGACCTTACGACTTGCTTTGACCATGCAATGTTAAGTGGACATTCCATACCATGTCCACTTGTACGGTTTGGCTCTGCCCCCCTGAGCTTCTGCCCCTCTCTGCCTTGAGAACAGCAGGCTCCAACAGCGTGGCTGCTCCTTCCACTCGGCCCCACAACAAGACATGTGGAGTCAGGACAAGATGTGCTCAGTCATATGCAGCTCTTCGGGAAGAGCTACATATGACTGAGACCTAAGGAAGGTCTTTTGTATTAAGTCACTGAAATTTGAGGGTTATATGCTACTGCAACAAAAACTATTACACTATATGATCAGAGCCATGTTACTTTATCATTCTTAATTTTATCTGCTACCTCTGTAAAATGGTAATAATCACCTACCGCACACATTTCAAAGAATGAATGTGTGTTATGTGTTTCACATGGTGAAACAGGAACAGGAAACACTCAATGGTTGTAGCTATTAAAATTAATCTATCAGGTAGGCAAGGTTCTAATAAATAGATCATAAAAGTGAATTAGAATTCCAGATTATGGTCTGAAGTAAAACACAGAAGCCTTCGACGGACCACCTGTGCGAGTCTGTGGCAGAGTAGTTGAGGATACCAGAAATATGACCCCTGGTTAACACAGGGAAGGAGACTATAACTTAAGAATACGACCGTGTTTTCAGACGTATGAACCTAATGCCTAGTGTACAGAACAAATGACGTTTTGGAAAATTGAAAATCTAGTTACCTAAAGTCCTAGCTAAAGAAATGTATGCAAGTGAGCAAAGACCCTTGCATTATAGGAAAAGTCTGTTAAGCTGTGACCTTCATTGAGAGGTAAAGAAGCCAGCCCACATTAACCCTAAAAATCCCATCTGCAAAGAGACTAATAATTTCTTGCCTTCCCCCTTGATAGTGCTTAATCAGTGCTATAGTAAGTACAGGCTGTGAAACCACCACCACATATTCAACACTCTCTATAAAAAGACACGTAATGTCTCACCAACCTCATCCCCTCGTTCGATAGTGTCTACTGATACCCAAAGAGAAGAGGGATCACCTTACAGTGACCCATTTCAGAACCGGATCTCCAGGAACACACGTTATCACAAAACAAAAACACCCATAGCAGCCTGGCTCGGAAGTGTAACACCATTTGGACATTTCTTAGACAAAGAGAAAGCCATACTTTCTACTACAATTCCAAGACAGCAAGGCTACAGTAATAGGAACTAGTTGTTTATTGTTAAGTTATTTTTAATTATTCTAAATCATGGTACTAAACACCAATTGTAACAAAGAGTTTTTCAAGAAAACAGTAGAAAATGCCTGATTACCCAAATATTTTTAAAATCTTAGTATAAACAGATTCTTTCACTAATAAATGTATCAATTAAGAAATGCCCAAATCAATGGGACATATTATAAATATTTCCATTGCACAATTAGATGATTATATACCCAAGCAATAATGCCTCTTAATTGGTTCATAATCATTATGAACCATACCAAAACTTCAATATGCTTAAGAAAACCTGTAAATTTATCTGACAAATTTACAGCAGCAAATCAAACAAACTATTCAAAACATGTAGCTACCCAGACTTTTCTCCTTTATCATTTCTTGAGAAAACTAATTTAAGCATTGCCTTTCATGCAAAATGATCATTTTCCTTAGAAAAACATGTACACATGCTTTGGTCACACTGATATACACACAATGAGGATGAAAAACAAAGAATAAAAACTGATTTAACTTTTTCAAAGAGGAAACATGTCCTGACCAAAACTGTAAGTACAATTTTGACAACCATCAATCTTGATCTCTGCTCTACAGTCAATTCATCTGAGATATATTCTACAAAAAAAAGGACTTCACTAACTCAGGAGTTCTGCTGTTATCAGTCACAAGCTGAACTCAAATGTTTCATTACCTGGGTTTTAAAAGGTAGGATAAGGCTTATTAAGTTTACTTGCTTTGCTGAGGAAGAGAAACACGTTAACTTCTTTCAAGTACTACAGAATTTCTCATTTTGCACCACTGCTACACTACTTCTGATCAACTGTATCTAGCCCATTTTTTTATTTAGCAACTTTTTATGTATTGATTAAAACACAAGTTTGGAAACCCTGTTTGCCAAGTAAACAGCATACAGATTTGTTTTCTGATAAAAACTACAAATGCCTAACTGCATTTCTTTTTTGAAATTCTATTGTAGACTTGACATTTGGTCAGAATTCCTTTTCTTCCAAAAGGTACAAATTAGTGACATTCTATGTAGCATTACATTTAACAACGGTCTGGGTCATCTCATCATCTCTCCACATTTATTTTTACCTTCTCCAACCTCTCAAAGTACTCCCTGAGGAACGCCATGGGTCTCTCAGGCCGAGCAGTGCACAACTGCACAATGGAATCCTTCAGCAGGGCCTGAATGTTGTGCTTCTGCACGTAGAGCTCGCACTCCCGGAGGCTGCGCTCCTCCTCGCTGGCTGAAGAACCGCCAGACGCCATGGTTCTCTACGAGGAAAGAAACACACATATGTGCTCATGTAAACTATTCATAAAGAGCAAATGCCAATCTGGCCTTTAACTTAACAAATTCATTAGGACTGATTCACAAAGAGTTTTTTTCCCCCTCCCTAAATAGATTTTTTTAAGGGATATAGGGGCTAAGGAATAAGAAGATATGTAGAGAAGCAGAATTCTTCCAAAGAAGTGTTTCATTCAGTTCCTGCTACAGGATCTAGACTCCACAGACATAACAGCAAAAGGCAGTAACCTCAGCTGCAGGGAGAAGTATGAGCCACTATCCCCTGCAGAGGCCGACTGCTGAGGAATCAGGAGGCCCTTAAGGGAATTTCATTCAGTTCTCCCCCTGCAAGAAAAAAATTACAGTGACGTGGGAAGTGTGTAAATGGTAAACAGGACAGAGAATTACAAGGGCACACAAGCAGGCTCTGAGTGAAAGCAAGTAAGCACAATGAAGAACATCTGACACTCCCTATATGAAACTCCCATCCCAAGGGACTGTCCTAATACCACCCAGCAAACCACTAGGGGAAAGGATCTGATCAGCCAACTGCTAGTGTAACCAAAAAAATTTAAAGCATAAAAGAAACCCCAGATGAATTTTAAAAGCAATCTTTTATTCCAGAGTCTTTTACCAGATTCTAGCCCTAAAAGATAACTCATTTAACCCACTGGTAAGAGGGAAAATCCTTACTAGAAAAAAATATATATCTTATGAAGTAAACTATAAAGATTTGGACAGGAAAATGCCAAAACATTTTCTTAACCTGGACAGGAAATATTAAAATACATTAAGTTTTAAACTTACATAGAGTCAGTAGATACACTGCACTTAATGATTATTAGAGGATTCCAACTACCCTGATGTGAAGTAAAATAGAGCTATAACAATGGGCAGTTAACCTTACCTTGGAATTAAAAGCTTAGTAATCTAACAACAGAATCATAAACTGTTAACCTTCTAATTCTTAATTACTAAACAAGTAGCATTAGAAAATAAAAGCGAGGTCCACAACTAAAATTAACACTAAGGTTATCCAAATATGTAGCACACAAAACTACTGAAATGAAACTGCACATGCAAAAGCACAAAGAAATACTAAAATAAAGGGTGAAAGTGCTACACTATTCTCATGTTGTTTTGGCAACTTTCCTAAGGGTTGATGAAGAGCAGGTTAATTAACAGACTGAGAAGTATGCAGCTCACCAACAACACACATTCAAGGCCACAGAAGCATCATCCTGCTATTTCAGAAATGAACACTTACAAGAAGAAGGCCATTTACTTGAGGATGGACTTACACAACAATAGACATGTTTCCTGGTCAATCATGAACTGAGGCTATCCTTCAGTAGCATTTTATGCATTTCTAATAACACTGAAGACCACTAAGCAACGATAAATCAGATCTTTTACACTTCAAAACATTCAGACATTTTTCGGGAATATCAACACATGCATCAACTGACCAGAGAAATAATTCAAAGATTAAGGAGAACAGGGTCTAAGAGATGAAACTGCTTTTTGTTTGAAATAAAGTAATGTATTACAAAGACCAAAAAGCAGACACTGCAGTCACCATGTGAACCCCTGAATTCCGAATTTCATGGCTTTAATATTAATCGAATATACTGAGATCGACTCTGTATTTGTACTCAGTCTAAAAGCTCAACAATGTAGCTTCTCCCTCCAAAAATCATTTAATACTTTAAAATTTTTCACTGCATTGTCTCTACACCTATGAAAACAGATTATTTTGTTTGGAAACTCAGTTGTGACAAAATTCCGCTTCAAAAGGATTACATGCTAGGAAATATTTTAAACACTTAGACTCTTGCTAATTAAATTAAGGCTGACCCCCCTCCCCCCGCCCAACCACTAACCACGATCACTTCCATGGAGTTATCTGGAGAAATTGTTAGCTTTCTTTCCTCTGATGAGAAGACCAACCCTTTGGGACTCTCTCAAGCAGTTAAGCCTTTTGGCATCACACCTGAACTGATCTGCAGGGGTTAACAGGTACCGCGCATTTTCTAGAGGAAGGACGGGAGAGTGCCCTTCAGTTCACTTAGGCCACAGTCATGGCCACAAAATGAAGAAGAGAGGCAGATCCTTCATCCTGCCCCAATCGTTAAGGCCACCCTGGTGGCCAGGCCAGCTCCGGAGGAGGAAAAAAATCGGGAAAGGGAGGGAGGTGAAAGAGGAAAAAAAGGAAATCTAGGAGCCAGACTAAAATCGTGGAGGATGGTAAGGAAGGTAGGGAAACCCGAAAAGGAGGAAAACCGATTTCTGGAGGAGACAGAAGAGAGGAAAACAAGAACTGCTAAATCTCAAGATCAGCCAGAAACGCCAAGGAAAATCATGGCCAATGCCGGTAAAATTCGAGCTATTGTCCTTCAGGAAACGAGGGAAGGCGAGCGAGGCGGCCCCGGCGCGCGGGGCCGAGGCGGCGGGGGCGCGTTGGCCGCGGAGGACCGGTGAAAGCCGCCCTGGGCCGGGGGCCTGAGCTACGCGAAGTGGGGGGGAGCGCGCGGAACGGCGGTGGGGGGGCGGGACGGCCGGGAAGCCCGGCACCAGAGCGGCCACTCCTGGGGCCTAAGGGGCCGCAGAGGTGCAGAATCTAGGTCGGAGGAACGGCCCGGGGCTTGAGGCTTGCAGGAGGCGCCGGCCGAGGAGGGGCAGGGGGTGCGGCCGTCCCCCTGCAGGTCGCTCCCCGTGACGCCATCTTGGATCGGTCCAGCGCCCTCAAACGGGCAGCGGGGCGGCGAAGCTCGCCGCACCAAGGCCCCTAGTCGACTGCACTTACCTGGAGATGGGTGGCGGCGGGCAAGGGACTGCGGGTACGAGTCTGCGGCTTGCTGAGCTCTCTCAGCGTTTCGCTCCCCGCCCGGCTCTACTCTGCGATAGCGGCTCCGCGGCGGCTCCACCGGAAACCGCCCGGGAGCAGCCAATCAGCGCTCGGCTGCTGACGTCAATGCGCCTCGCTCTGGCCAGAGCCGTCGCCTTGACAACCTTAAAGGTGCGGCGGCCCCAGTTTCTCTCCGGCCCCTCCTCGAAGGACCCCGGCCCCACCTCACCATCGAATCTTACTCTTTCTTCTCCTTTCCATCTTACCTCCTCACTTCTCTACAGCCCTTTACTCATTCCTGTCTCTTCTCCTTTCCCCACTCTAGCCCGACGCTTCCCTCCTGTTCACCTGTTCCTCCTTACCTGCTCCTCTCTGGATGCCTCAGGTCCCCTGTAGTCTTCCTTCTGCTCTTCACTCTCTCTCCGCGCTGCTTTCAGGAGCTCCCTTCTCTCCTCGCCTCCGCTCTTCTCACTCTTGCTACGATCTGCCTCACCCTTTTCTACCTCACCCTCTGCGTTTTCTCCCTCCCACTCCCCACCCACTCCCCACCCTCTCCCCGCCCCGGCCCACGTGGGGCGTCTCGGATGACAGGTGGGCAACTCCGCCCCGTGGCCTCGCAGGGGGAGGACGCGGGGCCCCGGCGGGGAGATTCGTGCCTTTTGCAGGCCCCGAGGAGGAGGCGGCCCCCGCGGATCTGTGGCAGCTGCACCGCGGGCCGAGCGCGGGCGGATGCCCGGGATGTGCACGCCCGACGGTGCATCCTGTGCCCTGCCAGAGCCGCGCAGGCCTCAGAGCTCCGGCCGGCCATCCGGTCCAGGAAACCTGAGCCCTGCCAGGTGTCTGCTTGGCAGATCGGGCTACTCTCCCCTCCGGGGGGAGCCGTCTTAGTAGAGGCCACACCGCCCCCATGTGCACAAGACACTGGGAAGGATTTTGTGAGGGTCTAAGATTGGCCTGAGTCCTTCTAGAATCATCACGCCCAACCCCGCATGGTGAGAAGTATAAAGCGTGCAGATTGGCGCAAACATTCTGTGACCACACGAAAAATCTCTACTGACCTCAGAAACTGCACTAATGGAGGATGATTGGGAGAGGGGGAGCGACTTTACCCCTTCACCCATTTTTTTTTCCATCAGAATATCTGCCCAAGGAAGAAAAAAGGGGCAGGGGACAGTTTTATATGTATATATTGTCGCTAAATGACTCCAGAAGACCCTTGGAGTACACGTATCCTTGTGTCTGGTACCTGGTGTACTCGCATGGTATATGGCTCAAGGGCTGTGCGTGTAAATGCAATGGATTTAAAATTTAATCTCACCAATAATTTTTATATAGATTCCAGTTTGAAATAGTGATATTTTGGATATATTAGGTTAATATGATTACTTCACCTTATTTTATTTTTAATGTAGCTTTTAGGAAAGTTTTCATTACCTATATGACTGGTGTTATATTTCTGTTGGACAGCACTGATCCAAGAGGCCAACTGTCCCCCTAAATCCACTAGGCTATAATAAGAATCTTCATTGGAATAGTTTGTTTACTTACATTGTACCATGCTTTCTGATAGAGGATGCATACGCAACATCAGAAAAACCCATTATGGCCACAGAGGGGTTGTAGGAGGGAAGTTTCTCCTCCCACAACCACTTACCCCCACACAGTTGACCATTGGCCTTTTGCCAGGGATGGGTGGAATGGGGGGATTAGAGACAGAACCTCAGTCATATAGGATTTCACCCTTGTCAGTACAAAGAAGAGCTAATAAACTGAACCCTGAGCTGGCAAGCAGGAGAGGGAATTCGATAGCATTGAGCAGGCCCCGTCCTGCTCTGAGAAGAAAGCCATTCAGTCAGATAAATCTGAGTTTGGATTCAGGCTCTGCCATCTCCGGTAATTGACTTAATCTCCATGAGCCTCAGTTTCCTCAATCACAAAAGGAAAAGCTGGGCTCTGTAAAATTAACTAGTAAAGAAAATAGTGGCAAACATGTACACGGCACTTACTATGTTCCTGGCACTGGTCTAAGTGCTTTACACATAATAATTAATTTAATCCTCATAATAACTCTGTGGCCTAGGTATTATTACTACTGTTATTGTTACAGAAGAAAAATGAGGCATGGGGGAGGGATGTGGTCAGGCCTGCACAGGCAGTGGTCTTAATCAGTCTCCTCTGCAGCATATAAATAAATAGAGTGCCAAGTATAGTGTGGGGTACATAAATAAATGTTAGTTTGCTTCCCACATTTCCTCCCCCCTCCTAAAGAACTACCCCGACTACAAGGTCAAGACAGAGTTGTACTGTGTCCCACCGTTACTGTTACCTTCCAAAGACCATCAAGATACTTAGAATAAGGAAACACACAGCTGGTGACATTGAACTGAGTGTTTTGAGTGACAGCTGCTTCCTTGCTAAAGCCCCGGGTGTGTGTGTCCCCATTCAGCTGCGTTCAGGCGCCAGTCCAGCCACGGGCCATTTCCTGTATCGGTCGTGCTCAACCTTGTTCTAGCTGCCAAATCCTCATGCTAGGGCTTTAAAAGACAAAAAGGGATTTAGGCAGTCAATAGTTGAGCCTGGGGACGAAGAGTTCACGGAGACAGCTGTTCTGAAAAACTGAACAGCCTCCGTGGTTTCCACATGGTGTGAATGCTGCTCCGGTGCCACTGTGTGGTTGTGAGAATAACAACTTGTAAATCACATTTCAGAACAGATCGTGGTTCCACTGGAGTTTCTGTGCCTTCCCCTCTCCGGGGGCCTTCTGCCCTTGACTCCGAGGTCCGACGGCCTTTCCTTTGGTCTGTGTCCTTGGCTCAACCAAGTAAATTTCTAGGGTAGCAGGGTTTTAAGTAAACTTTTCTCTTTAAAATAAAACACCTTAATTGCTGTTACCATATCTGTAAAACAACAGCAAACAATTTGAAAAGCAAACATCAGTGGTGCATTTAATAAGCAGAAGTAGAACTAAGAACCAAAACATAAAAGGAGGGAATACCTTGGTGGCCCATTTCTTAGTTTTTCTTATGGTTAACATTTCCACTGGCTAAGGACAGGGCCACATCTCTGAGATTTCCAAGGCGAACTTTTCAGACTCTCCACACCTATTTGTGGTATGCAGTGGAGCTGAGGATTTATGCTTCCTGTGGAACCCAAAGTAGTGGTTTCAAACCCAACTCAATTACAGCGAGCGCGCAAATCACAAAAGTCTTCCTTCTTTCTGACTGGCAAATGCTTATCTGAACAGAGAATGAGTGTTTATCTTGAATAAAATTGAGAACATCAACCACGAGACCAGAAGAGTGCCAATCTTGGGTCTAATAGTAAAGAGATTTCCAAGTAAAAATATCTTCATCAGCCCTGGCTGGTGGCTCAGTTGGTTGAAGCCTGGTCCCATAACACCAAAAGGTTGCAGGTTCAATCCCCGATTGGGGTGCACATAAGAGGCAACCGGTTGATGTTTCTCTCTCACATCAGTATCTCTTTTTTTCTCTCTCTCTGTCTCTCCCTTCCTCTCTAAAATCAGTAAAACATATCCTTGGGTGAGGATTTTTTTTTAAATTAAGTCTCTAGGCTCCTGTTTGAATAATTAGGAAATGACCTACTAGCTAAGGTGCAGTCTTCATGTCATCCAAGAAGGGAAGACCGTGAGAATGACCACGGTCACCCAGTCAATAATCACGACTGCACACAAAGCCCAGTCTAGCTGGCCACACTTTGGCCCCCTCTGACCCACGCACACCTGAAGGTGGCTGCATGGAGCGGGGAGCGCTGCTCAGGGGCCACCTTGCTTTGTGTGGAGGACCAGCACCAAAAATTCCCCTCTGGAACTTGAAGGAAAGCATAGAAAAACTTCCAGCACCTACCCTGAGACACCCTAACGCCCTTTCCACTGTGAAATAAACATCCTACCTGCAATCGTCTTCGTGGTGGTTATTGGTGAGCCGTAATAAGCAGCTGTGGCTGGCCCTTCTGCACTGAATCCTGGCTTGCTGCCCCAGCCCTGCCTGTTCCTAGATTTGAATCCCAGGATGGAATTTGGTACCCCATTTCTGAACGTTTTCTCATCTGTGGTTACTGAATGGGTCTTATCTCCTTCTTTGCCTCTCTTTTCTCCCTCTCCTGCCTCCATGGTGCCCCTGCCCTCTGAGTTGAGTTTGCCATTCTGGATTTTGAGCTAGCCCCCTGGCGTTGACCCTGGTTCTCACAGACCCACCTGATCCTCGAATCTCCTGGGTACAGTCTCATTTCCTGTCCCAGCATTCCCCTGCTCTTTCCCATTGTTTTTACTACCCATCAATTCTTCAGTCTTAGCCAGGTGTATAATGGGTTCGCACTTTAGGCCAGGCACAAATTCCTGAAACACCCCCATCATTTAAGACTGATCCTGAGACAGCCTGGTGGGTATTGTTGGTTACCAGGTAAAGTAGTGCCACCAAGTGGAAAATAGTAGAAACAGCTTGAGAGTCACTCCAGCTTTGAAATCAGGTGGTTGGAACTTTATTACATCATCTTTTTTCAGACGTGCATCATTCTAAGGCCAACATTTTTGATCTACAATGTGCCTTGAGTTGAAGGCACATTGTAGATCAAAAATGTTGGCCTTAGAATCAATCACTCTGATGGATTCATTCAATCAGAGTTTAATGAGCACCTAGTCTACCAGGAACTGTAATCCTTCCTGTAAGTGTGAGCCACACACAGTCCCTGGCCTCTAGGGGAACACAGAAAAATACACATGGGGGATCAAGAGAGGTAAAGAGCAGTCAGAAATGGCTTCCCAGAGGCGGTGTCATCTCAGCTGCGATAAGAATGAGGAAGAGCTGGGGGCCAGGATGGGGGTTGGGGTGGGGATGGACACTTCTCAGGGAGAGGAAACGTATGCAAAACACCCAGAGGTAAGAGGGAGCTGGGTGCAGGCTGGGCATTTGGGAAACCACAAGTAATTCAGGACATGTGGAACCACACACTGTGTGAGGGGGACTGGCAAAAGGTGAGTCTGAAGAGTTCATCACAATAAGGCTGACACACATGTAGAGTGCTTACTTTGTGCCAGGGACTGTCCCCATGTTTTACATAAGTTGTGCCCACCAGAACCTCCTGCAGTAGGCACTCTCGTTATTCCCATTGTACAGATGAGGAGTCTCGGGCATAGAGAAGGTTAGTAACTTGCCCAAGTCATGTAGCTAGGAAGAGGTAGGTCTGGGGTGTAAACCAGGACCTTGAGCCAAGCTAATGAACTTGGGCTTTCATCTGAGAACACGTGGAAATCTTCAAGGAGGGGAACGACCTGATCAGGGTGTGCTTTAGAAAGATTCTAGGATGCCAGCATGTTCTCTGATGTCAGTGAGATTGAAATCAAGGACGTTTGGGAGTTAACACTGGGGAATGACGCCAGCAGACATCAGAGCCAGTCCAGGAAGCAAGGGGGCAGCAGCAGGGGATGGAATCAGGGTCATTGCCAGGTTTCCAAGAACTGTGTGAGGAGCGGCCAGGATCCCGGAGGAAAGGGCAGAGGGAATGAACCTGGCTGCCTCTACAGAAACAGCCACCAGCCTGCTTGAGACTCTCTGCCCGGTTTCCAGACTGACCTCTCATCTTTTCAGAGTTATCCTCTTGCATTCACCCTAGATCCTCACTCAACATGAACCCATTTATTTCCTAGATCCTCACCCAACATTCACAAAAGGACCGAAGGAACATTACAATGAATAAGCCTATAATAAAACTGTATTAAAATGTGAATAAGAATAAATATTAAGATCAGAAAAAAAAACATAAATAAGAACAGAAATCAGGCTTGGATGGCAGGGCCAGGGAGAGGGGAGGATATTGAAACACAAATGTTCAAGCTGCAAGGTTCTACTGTTGAAAGGAGGGAAGGAGGGGGAGGCAGAGGAGGGGGAGAAGGAGGAGAGGAAGAGAATTAAGAATCTCCTTATAATCAAGAGCTGGAGCCTCCTGATACTCTAGCAGACTTCAGCCTGATGATTTTCATAAAACAATCCCCTGGAAAGCCATTATGCTTCCAAGACTCCATAATGATGCAGGCATTCAAAAAAATCTCAGGGGGTCCTCGCCGCCTGCTCCAGCCATCAGTCAGACTAATGTGAAATTGATTGCAAAGTTGGCTAGCTCCTCAGAGAACCCTTTCTTTCCTTTTGATCAATCAACAGCTCACTGAAACACTAAATGTGGTAGGGACCATAGGACCTGATCACTGAGCACTTTTAAAGTATGTTTCTTTAGAATGGATACAATTTTTTCAAATGAAGAAAATGTAGCTCTTCAGCCTTGGCAAGACTATTTAGAATGTTTCCTCCTTTATGCGCCACAACCCCTTGTCTCCAAAAGCTGCAGCTGCAAAATGAAGTCTCTACCTCTGCGGTTCAGGCAGCATCTCTGTTTGGTAAACACAGGAGAGAGGCAGGAGAGTTTCGAAGGTCCTATTTCAGAGTAAAAGATCAAAGCGTCAAAATAACAAATGGTCACTAAAAGAGAAATATTTTTAGAAGGCTTAACTCACTAGAAATAACAGACGCCTTCTCCTTTTTACCTTGCCCTCTCTCTTTTGCAAGCAAGCCTCCTGCTCTATTAATTATTATAATACGATCCAAGAACCCGGAGTAACTCCAAGGTTTAAGGTGATTCCTTGTTCGGCAGCAGCTGGCACAGAGGTCACTGGGCAGTCATCCGTTGGTGGAAGGGAAGTCCATTAAGGTCTCCCAGTCTCCATCTCTGTTGGGCTTAATTTAATTCTAGACAAACAGGCTTGTGTGCACAAACCACTTCTCTTTTCAGGATTTTTCCAACATGATTTGGTGGGTGAAATCACCTGTTGTAATTAGCAGAAAGGTGCCCCACAATCTGCACTTGAATTCAGCAAATCACAGAAGGTCAGGCTGTTCTTTGAGTCCTTGGTAGAACATACATACATCTGTGATGTCTTTATACATTCTTAGGGATTCCACTAGACTGCCACTTTGTTAGTGCTTTGCTCTTCTGGTAGAAAATAAATTTATTTATTTATTTTAAAAAGATTTTATTTATTTATTTTTAGAGATAGGGGAAGGGAGAAAGAGAGGGAGAGAAACATCAACATGTGGTTGCCCCTCATGTGCCCCCTATTAGAGACCTGGCCCACAACCCAGGCACGTGCCCTGACTGGGAATCGAACCAGCAACCCTTTGCTTCACAGTCCCGTGCTCAGTCCACTGAGCCACACCAGCCAGGGCAGGTAGAAAATAAATTTAAAGTGAATGGAGCAAATATAACTTTGACTTGAACAATGAAATTGAAAGTGTTAAATTCCAGTGAATGGCCACATTGATTTTCATGACAAATACAAGGATATTGTCTTAGTTTGGATGGTCCCCAGAACCCGAGACTTCACCTGGGCTCTGCTCGCTTTCTGCGTCATGAAGAAGGACACTGTTCTGTTTTATCAGCCCTTTCTGCCTAAGTTGATGAGCCTTCACAACTGACCTCCGTCTGATAAAGGGCATCTGTGAAAAACCTACAGCTGATTCATACTAAATGCTCAATAAACATCAACCATGATTATTTTTATGCAGAAGTTCTAAGTTACATGTCGTCAAAACTGTCAGCCTCTTTCCTTATTGTGCCATCTTGCTAACTGCCCCTCATCTTTCAACATTGGGCTCAGACTCGTCCTCCTTGAAGACTTGTCTCTGCGCCCCAGGCAGCCTGCTCCTCACCCACTGGAGCACACAGCCTCGCCAGCCTGCCACAAACCATTCCCTCGTCTGTCTCTGCTCTCCGCATGGACTTGTAAACTCTAAAGGCAGCGTTTTCCTTCTACTTTGTGCATGCAGAGCCGTGCCTAGCACATTCTTAGCACTCAATACACCTCAGTCTCCTTTCCCTTAATCTTCATGGCTCACCTCAAGTTCCACCCCATCTAAGAAGTTTTTCTTGTCAACTCAACTTCCCACTGTCTCTCCCCGCCCCAGCTTTATTGAGATATGATTGACAAATTAAAAATTGTATATATTTAGGGTGCACAGTGTGGCATTTTTACATAAGTACACCTTAGGTAACGATCGCCAGAGTCAAGCGAATTATCATATCTGTCACCTCACGTAGCTACCATTCGTGTGCGCGCGTTTGCGCGGTACCACTGGTTTTTATATGTTTCAGAAAAATCCCCATCTCTCATCACCTGGAAATTTTGGATTGAATATAATGATGTTTTTAGTGCATATCTAAGCTCAAGGAGGACAGGGAAACCTCAGGAACCAAAAACACAGCACCGGTGCCCTTGGGGGATGGGGGATGGGGGACGGGGGGGGGGGGGGGGGGGGCGCGGCTCAGCACTCCAGAGACAACCAATCGATGTTCGCTCCCTCTTTTACCCTCCCTTCCCTTCTCTTTAAAAACAACAACAACAATAAACATGGCATAGGCAGATGTGGCAGATAGAAAGCACAAACAAGAGTGTTGAAGCCCAGCCTTGCAAGCAGGTGAGCCAATGCCGCGACTGGCTAGGTAGAGTGACGCAGCCCTTAGACCTGGTGAGTGGCAGGCTCAGGGTTCCCAGCCGACAGAGACGCCCGGAGACGAAGCCTTGGACCTACATGAGGCAGGGAGTTGAAACCAAGACCCCACATAAAACTGTGGTCTTTGAAACTCCACCGCCACAGCAAAAGGGTAGGAAACTATTCGGTGACTCAGGAAGACAAAGAAGCTTTTCTTCATCTTCTGAGTCCTGGGTAAAATGAAAACTCTCCCCAGAGAAACTGCAGCCTCCAGCCAGTATTGCAAGTGGGTTTAGGCTTCAAGTGTGTAGGATCTGAGTTGTCTGGGAACTCATGAACTGATAAATTAACAGTCTTTTTTTTAAAAAAGCCCAGGATGATGATATCTCTGGGGAATAAGCTGGTGCAGCCACTATGGAAAACAGGGTGGAAGTTCCTCAAAAAATTAAAAACAGAACTGTCATATGACCCAGCAATACCACTTCAGTATATTTATCTAAATAAAACAAAATCACTAACTCAAAAAAGATATCTGTGTGTTTGTGTTCATTGCAACATTATTTGCAATGACTAAGACATGAAAGCAAGCTTAGTGTCCATCCATGGATGAATAGATAAAATTGTCACACATATATACACACAATGGAATATTATTCAGCCATAAAAAAGAAATCCTGTCATCTGCAGCAATACAGATGGATCTTGAGTGCATGATGCTAAGTGAAATAAGTCAAACAGCAAAACACAAATACCACAAAAACCTCACTTATGTAGGGAATCTTACTTATATATGGAATCTTAAAAAAAGAAAGAAAAACAATAATCTCATAAATACTGAGAACAGATTGGGGGTGGCCAGAGGCAGAGGGTGGGGGCTGGGCAAAATGGGTGCAGGGATCAAAAGGTACAAACTTCCAATTCTAAAATAATGAGCCCTGGGGTACGATACACAGCATGGTGGCCACAGTTAGCCACGCTGTGTTGCATATTTGAGAGTAGCTAAGAGATTAGATCTTAAAAGTTCTCATCACACACATGTAGTGTTGGGTATTAGCCTGACTTACTGTGGTGGTCATTTTGCAATATACACAAATAACAAATCATTATATTGTCGTATACCTAAAACTAATGTACCATTATTTGTCAATTATATCTCAAGAAAATAAATAAGAGGTATACCCAAAAGGACATTGAAAAGTTGAACGCAAAAAATGAGAGAAGATGTGTTAGGTAAAACCAGCCAAAAGCAAGCTCTAGCTGGGCAGCACCCTCTGCAGTTCCCTCCGAAGTTCCCAGGCCTGTCATGCATCAACAGTGCTTGGATGGAGTAGACCCGGGGAAGCCCCTTTTCCAGCCTCCCAGCACCCTCCAACCTCTATTCCACTCACCACATTCAGAACCACCTCAGCCATCCTCAGCCTCTGAGACCCGCTGACACCTTCTCATTGCCGAACACCCAGGAGTGCCCAGGCTCTCCAAAATGACCCACCCTGGTGGAGGTGGCTGTCCACTGCCTGGTCACCCTGCCTCTGGGGGCTTCCCACACCCACCTCTCTCTGGACTTCTATTTCCCTTGTGACAATGTGGCTCTAGAGGGCGTGGGCCACAGCTTCTGTGAGCTGGCCCAGGAGAAACGCAAGGGTATTGAGCATCTGGGGAAGATGCAAAACCAGTGCCTCATGCTCTTCCGGGAGGTGCTGAAGCTGGTGCACGGCGAGTGGGGTAGCACTCAGGCCACCATGGAGACCGCCATGGCCATGGAGAAGAATCTGACCCAGGCCCTTTCAGAGCTGCGTGCCCTGTGTTCAACCGGCACAGACCCTCTTCTCAGTGACATCCTGTAGAATCACTTCCTGGAGGAAGGAGCAAGTGAAACTCATCAAGTGATGGCAGGCCCTAGGCTGGGCTGGGCAACAGTCTCTTCCAAAAACTCACCCTCAGGCATCACTCTGAGCCTCTGGAGCCCAGAGGCCTTTGAGGGGTGTCTCAGGGTCCCCCTAGTGTCCTGCTTCTGCCTGAGCCTCTCCCTGCAGCCTTTTAACCACCCTAGAGCCCTTGCCCATGCACTGGACCAAATGAAAACTACAAAGCTTTTTGCAGCAAAAAAGAGAGAAAGCCATAGTGATATTAATATTGGAAATAAAACAGAAGTGAAGACAAAAGAGTGTCAGGAATAAAGAGAGATAATGTATAATGATACAAGAGCAATATCCTGGGAAGAAGGAGAGACCCTATACTTATACATACCTAACCGCACGGCCGAATAGGTGTAGCAGTGTGACAAAGACCCGAATAAATGGGCTTAACAAGAAAAATGCCAGATTCACACGGACAAACCAGAAACACCCCTGAAGGACCCAGAAGAAGATTGGAACAAATGGAAAGGCATATCATTGCTCAGGGCACCCCAACAGTGCTGCTGTCCCCTCAATAAATCTATACATTTAACCTGAAAAAGATGCAAAGGTTTATATTTTTGTTTTGTGCTCTGTCTGAGTTTGTTCTTGCCATATTTCTGTACTCAGTATGCTATTTGCTACAAGTTTTGAGTAGATGCTTCCAATTAGGTTAAGGAACTTCCTTTCTATTCCCAGCTGGCCGAGGAGTTTTATCATGAATGAATTTGAAATTCATCAGCCCATTAATACATTAAAATTGCATTAAATGTATTAATTTTCAAATGTTAAACCATCCTTTCATTAGGGAAATAAATCCAATTTAGATTCCATCATTTCTAAAAGATATTTTTAAATGTTTTAATTACTTATTCAAGCAATAGGAAAACTTGGGTGTTTGGTTTCAAACGTTGGTGTTCTGTGGCTTTTATCTGATGAGCCGACTGAGAAACCCTGATGAGGCATTAGGAGCGAGCAGCCACCTGACTTCCTGCCCCGCTGACCACTCATCACAGGACCGGAGGCAGCCGTGCCCGCTGCCAGCCTTCTCACTATGTGTGACATCAGGCAGCCAGAGATCAGGCCAGCCCCTGGGGCACTGCTGTCCTGGTGGCCCGGCCCTGAGTCCTCCCTGCACTCGCATGGGATGTCCAGCACTGGAACTAACCTCCTGTCGGCACCCTTGTCACTCCTTAGGGAGCACACCTCATCTTTTTAAAAACAACCACGGAAATGACAGCTGACACCCTGCCTTTCCAAAGGCTCAGCCCAGGAGAAAACAGAGCCAATCTGACTTAATGCTCTAAGTCTGGAAGTTTTCCAGGCTTAACATTTGTTGGCTGAGTCAAAGATGCTGGACTGTATAGAGCTATGTATTATATAAATAAATATAAAAGCATATTTAATGACTTTAGACAGATGAGCAAGAATCAGAATATTATTAATGGACAACTGAGAGCTGAGATTGTCAGGCAGCAGGCACCTCTCTCTCGGAGTGTTCCTTTTTTTGTTAACAATTTTCTAAATTGAAATACACACCCGTGCTCAAAACAGCAAACAGTGGCAAATTACACAAATAAAGAGTAAGCTGCCTCCTACCTCATCCCCCTCATCTCCAAGTCTCTGTGAACGGCAGCGAACCTGGGAATGACTGTTTCCAATTTCTCTCCATCTTCCCAGGAATCACCAATGAACATTCAGAAGACACAGGGCACTTGATTGGTCAATCACAGGTAGGTTGGCAGCTAGATCAATAGTTCTGTCCCTTCACACTCATCAGTTCTGTGTAAGTCTGAATTTAAGTTTAAATGCAAGTTTGTACAGTGGTATCTTCAAAACAATCCTTCTCAAAATTAAGAATGATTTACCACGTGGCGTTTGCCAAGAGCAGCTGACAACTTCCATTACATTGATTAAAACCAAAGTTCCCAAGAGTATAAAATGAATGGCCTCATGAATAAATTTACAGAAAAGTGAACCAGAAAAACCCAATGATCAATCAAGATGTCACATTAACAAATTATTGTGTTATATAAAGTATGACCTCCAAATGTTTTGTTTCATTTTTGTTTTTTGTAATGTGTAAGTTTATGCTGGTACTTGTGTATCTATCTCTCTTATCCCCATTATGTTTTATAGTAATAAAATATTTTTAAATAAAATAGCTTTAAAAAAACTCATAGACACCATCAACAATGATTAGCAGGCAGAAGGGTAGGAAGGAGGTAGAAGAGGGTAAAGCAGGGGATAAATGGTGATGGAAGGAGACTTGACTTGGAGTGGCGAACACACAACACAGTATACAGATGATGTGTTATAGAACTGTACACCTGAAACCTATATAATGTTATCAACCAATGTCACCCCAATGAATTCAATTTTTAAAAAATTAGTAGAGACAAAAGAAAAAATAGCTTTACACTTTAGTGCCTTTAACAGCACTTTTTCCTGCTTTTTGAATGAAGGGCCCTGCATTTCCATTTTGCACTGGATCCTGCTCTTCCATTTTTACCTGCAAATTATGTCCCTGGCCCTGGTTGGAAGCTTGGTTGGGCTGTAAAGAGTTGCAGGCTCCCCTCAATGTGCCTGGGCAGAGACAGCAGGAAAGTTCTCAGGAGTTTGGCTGTGTCCCCTAGAATGTGGTCAAGAAAGACGTGAACTTAGAGCCTAGTGCCTGCTTCTTATGGGACAGAGGCTGCAGGAGTCACCAAGTGCGGCTGGAGCCATCCTGAAGGAGCGACCACCACCTCCAGTGCCGCAGAAGACAGAGGCTGTGGATGGGCATGGGGGTGGGGGTGGGGGTGGGGGGAGAAGCTGAAAAGGGGCCCCAAGAGGTCACTCACCTCAGGAACTAGGCAGGACGGAGGGTGCCGTGAGAGGCCTCTGAGTAGCCACAAACGGGACCCACGAGAGAGACGGACTTTTGGAGACATCTGGAGAGCTGCCCTAACCGGAAAGTGTGAGGCAGGAAGGAACTGCGAGGCTGTCGTGGTGAGGACCTCTCCCCTCTCCTGCTGATCCCACCTCCTGGCTCCCACTCAGGAGAAGATGGAGGGAGAAAGAGGAGGTGGGGAAAGAGGGGAAGAAGGGCTCAGAGGGGTTGAATTAGCTCTGAGAGAGATGTTTTCTCCTCTCCTCAAGGACTTGAAAACAGGAGACCTGCCCACACCATAATTTCTGTAATTATGATTACAGAAAAATAAGCAGTCTCCTTTAGTCCCTCCATTGAGTTCATGTAAGAAACCACTTACGTGTGCACATCCATACGCACATTTTCTAATAGAAACAGACCTTATGCTACCTTATTTCCTCCTATAACAACATGTGTCAGTGGCAGTTCTGTGCTGGTACCAACGGGACTGTCTTATGCTTTCAGTGACTGCACAGAATTGCACCTACAGATGTGCCGCAATTAATGTGACCCGTCTTCTATCAACGGCATGTTGTTCTTCTTCAACCTTTTGCTGTAGGTGTGCTACTTTTCAAATCAGAAAAAAAAATGCATCAACTACTTTTTACATACACATCACCAAGAGAAAACAAAAAGGAACCACATTTCTTGATTCCTTGACTTGTTTGTGAAAAATAACAAAGTTAATTTGCATAGTGGACTCTTCACTGTTTCTAGGGCCTCCCCCCTGCCACCATGCTGTGGTAATCTACCAGCTGAGGGCAAAAGACTCATATCTTTGGGGTCACAGAGACTTGAGCCCGGTAGTCACCACTCCATCAGTGATTAACCCGGTGACCTTGGATATACTGTTTAAGTTTTCTGAGCTTCCATTTCCTTGTCTATGAAATAAGGTTAATGATTCCTACCTGGAGGTGTTATAAAGAATAGAGATAATCTTTGGAAAATATGGAGCATGTAGTACATACTTGGTAACTGCTTTTACTATGGATGGTTTTATTTGTGTTCAGATGCATCTGAGTGCAACAAATCGTTAATTCAGGGGTTGCTTCTCCATGGCTCATCACTCAGTATGCATCTTGGCTACCTTTGGCAATGGCACAGTTGTGAGGAATACAAATGTATTTTAATATTGAGCTAAGAAGGATGTCGGAGAGGAAGATAGTGTTTAAAGGCAACGAGGTTCAAAGGCAAGAACAGTATTCTTCTTCATTAATATCGACCATTTGTTCTCAAATTGTGCTTCAAGGATGCCTGGGGCTACCCAAGAATCTCTTGGGGCATCTCTGAAGACAAAGCTATTTTCAAAATAATACCAAGATGTTATTTGCCTTTTTTACTCCCACTCGCAAATGCACAGTGGGGATTCCTGAAGCCTGCTTGGTGTGAGATAGCAACACAGACTGAATGCACAACCAGCTATGAGAATCCAGCTGTTTTCTATTAAGCCAGACATTGAACAGATTTGAAAAAACGTAAAACAACGCTTCTCCTCAAGAGCCATTAGCACCGTATAGTTCATGGGCACTTGGTGATAATACTAATTAAGTTTGGACAACATCATTTTTGAAGAGAGGCAAAAAGAATAACATTTATGAGAAGTTAATGGAAAGATCATGTTGGTGTGATTTTTTAAGTGATGGTTTTAAGGGAGTCAGTCAGCTGGCCAATATTTCATGAGCCCCTGTTATGTGGCCGAGCATTGCACTGGACGCTGGGAGAAGACACAGGAGACCTTGCCCTTGTGGGACCTACCTGCTGTTGGAGGAAACAGACAGGAAACACACAGACACGGAAGCAAACGAGGTGGTTTCAGGTTGGGAGACCTGCACTGAAGGAAATACATAGGCTTCTGAGGTAGGAATGCGGCTCTACGATCATCGGAAACTACATGCCCAGCCCAAGAGGAGTGAAGCATCTATACTATTATGTTCATGGATTCCAGTGAAAGAAGAATGGAGAATAACCACCTGCCACTCAAACAGTGAATGCGTAAAATGGTGCAAAACAAGGCGATTTCTGTCCTTGGTGCAGGGGACAAATCTCCTTCTAAAAAAACAGCCCTCCCACCATGCCCTGCGAGTTGCCGAAGCAGGATTCTTTCATGAGCTCACGAAAAAGAGATTGTATCAGAAATGCCGCCGGCAGAAGTGTTGACGTGCTCTGGGATGAAAGTCAGAGGCAGGCGGAACGTTCCAGAGAACGGGGTCAGGCACAGGTCATCTGTAGACAGAGACTGACGGAAGTGAAGGCCCACACCTGGGAACAGATCCCTGGGCAGAAAGCAGAGAGGGAAGATATGTCTCGGCCTCTTGGTATCTTTCCTAAAGGCTCCGAAAGAGCTTCTGGAACCAAATTTCCATTAAAAACGAGAAACCCTCCAGGAGATCACGGAGAGGAGGCACCCACACAGACGGGCGCCCTCAGTTTAGTCCGATGAGCACGGCCGGTTTGCCTTTCCGTCTGTAACACAGCTTCTCACTCCGGAGCAAAGCGGAGCTGCCGCAGCCTGCTCCTGCCCGCTGCCTGTGTTCCTGAAATCAAAGGAAAACTCCAAACGCCAAACGGGACCTTTTGTTCCGGTTCTTCAGCAACTGAGGCATCCTCTCTGACACCTTGCCACCTCTCGGGTCTTCAACTACTGCCTCTGCGCAATGTCTTTCTCAGTCCCACCTCCACCTGCCCCCGAGATATAGATGCCTATCAACCCCACACGTTGGCACAGACGGGAGCAAACAAGAATGATCATTTCCGCACAAGCAGGAAAAGCATGGGGACAAAAAACTTCGGTGTTGTCACAATGGGCCACAGTCCTGACAGTAGCGAGGCAGCATCCTCAAGGGCCTTTATCGTAGGGACAAACAAGCACGTGATCATACCCAATAAAGCAGGTCCCTGCGTGTGTGAGATGGTTCCAGGGACTTCAGCAATCACTGGGGATGGCTTTGAAGGCAGAGGCAAGAGTCAGTGAGATGTAACCAGTGGCACAACCTCATTTCATGCCAGAGAAAGCCCAGCTTATACTGGCCACTGTCTACATGCTGACATGTCTCTCCTTAGTCTCATGTCTAATAGGCCACCAAGGCCCACAGCCTCCAGCTCTACCCCCCAGCTGTCCCTGGAGTTCAAGTCTAATAATCTCCATCCTGGGCTGAGGCACCAGCCTGCCGCCTGATCTCTACCTCTGCTTCCCTGCCCTTCCTCTGCAGCCTCCACTTCTGCTGCCGCATGAGCTTTCAAAGATGCAAGTCTGCCTTTAGGGATCACCCTTGCTTACACATTCACACAACTCGGTTGTGTTAAGGAAGCGTACACAGCTGAGCTTACAACCAGTTTGGTCTTTCCCTGGTCATCTGTGTATGACCTAAGAAAATCCAGGGAGGCCTGGGGCAGGAGGGAAGGGTATGAAGCCCTGATCAAGCCAAGGGGGCCCACAGCACAAGGGTTCAGCCAGAAATATTAACATCAGGAAGCACTGGCCAGATGACAGGCAACTTATAAAAATAACACACACTAACTATTTTTAAAATATTTCACAATACAGTCCTCACCCCTTCCACTTATCATGCACTGTTTTCCAATTGGTACAGGAGACATTTTCAGCGGGGTGCAGTGTTTCCACTATAAACCCGCAGAATTCTGTAGTAGGAAGTAGCTGTGAAACGCTGGGGGCTGATCGCACCTGCTGGTAAAGATCACTAGGCTCACCCAGTCAGTGTTGGTTCTAGTAACTCACCGCAGCGAAGGACTGCGTACATCATACCAGGGGGCATTTCCATAAGAGCCTGGCGTCAGGGGCTTTGGGTACAGTTTGGGTCCGTGTCCAGTGATTCTAAAGAGGGATGGGGAGGAGAAACAGAAATCAGGTCAGGTCAGATCTGGCCCCGAAGCAGGGGTTTCATGTCACAAATCTTCGTTTAGGAGGTGGGAGGAATGGAGTGAGTCTGGGGAAGGCATTAGTCACTCAGTGTTAGTCCTTTTGCAGCTGCGGTGTGGCCTTGAGAACAACAGTTTTCTGGTGGCCTCACCCTGGGTTTACTTATGCCCATCCGGCGGAAGCGTCACAGATCAGGCTGATTTCCACCTTCTCAGGTCTCACAAGAAGTTAGTAGGTGTTCTGGGAAGAAGGAGATCTAACTAAGCCTGGGAAGTGCTTGTTAAATGATGTTAAACAAAGGCCATGCTGGGCCTTCTGGCACTTTTAACTGCTAACGTGAATCGGGAATTTCCCAGGACATCTGCCATTTACTTTCAACACAGCTGCCGGACGGAGCCTGTTCAAATACGAGTCAAAATATCCGGTGGTTTGGCAGCCCTCCCCTCCTCCCCTACCATTATCTTTCTGACCTCTTTTCCTATCGATTGTGCCTCCTCCTCCAGCTACCCTGGAAGCGGTGAGGGAGGCCTCTGGGTTTTCCATGTACAGACAGTAAAGAAATTTTGGAAGAACGTGCGGGGAGCCTCGGAGGCTCTTCTTCCAGGCTTTGTAATCGGCTGTATCTTCTCGCTCAAACCAGTCCTTCAAAGTCCGCCCACCGGCCTGGAACTGAACACTGCGTGTGGACCACTAGATGGCGCTGTTCACCAAAAATGTTGGGATTCTTAGCCCAGTCCCGGCTCCTTGAAGACCTTTTCAGTCACCTCCTTCCCAGGGGTGCAGGATTCTGAGAAAAGGATACCACTCTTCATCATTTCTCTGGACTAAGAAGACACCCAGGGTCGTACAGAACCATTCATTTATCAACTAGCCAAGCCTGCCAAGAGTGTAGGTTAACCCTTTGCTTGGGAACAAAAGATGTTTTGAAATACTAGTAATATCCCTGGCAAACGTCAGCAAAGTTTCAGTCGCCTTTGAAAGCTGCAGGACTCCATAGCCTCCCCCTCGCACTTGGCCTGTGGCTGGCCCTCTTGGCACAGTGCTGTTTCTTTCCCTCCACCCCTGGCCTCTCTGTCCCAGTATGGGATGAAGTGCAAGATGCTGATTCTCTTTCTAGCCTTGAGCCACAGCAGTCTGAGAGACAGCATGGAAGGGTGACGTGGGAGCCCAGTGAAGGGGACTGGGTACAAACTATATCTCCATTACAAACTGCCCTGGACCTTTAGCAAATTCCCCAACATCTCTAAGACTTGGTATATGCGGCTCTGTGGTGGGAATAAAGTATGCGGAACAGAGCAGATGTAGTGAGCATTAAATGAGAAGGTGTATGAGACTTCAGGCCATGCTTTCTGTTTTCCATTTTCAGATATCACCTACAATTATACCCTAAAATGTAAGTCACAGTGATGGGTCGACCTGCTGAATCCTTTTCTGTAATCTTAGCAGGTCTTCCCATGTCCCAGAGAACCAAAACTCCATGACTGAACTTTCTATGTTGTCTCAAATAATAAATAGACCCTTAGCTCAAGCTACATCTGCAAATGCACACATTGAAAGCTACTATCTTCACGAGTACCAGCTGATCAGCAAGTATTTATGGAGAACTTATGACCTGCCTTGGGGGTTTAGGAAGATTATTCTGGAAGCAAAAATAAGATGGATGTGGGAAGAAAATGAAGACAAAGACACCAGCTCACTCTTCAATGAAATGTCATTTTCTTGCCCTTGAAAGGAAAAATACCAGACAAGGAATATTTGAATTGTTGTTGGCTTTGCTCTCTGCCCCCAACTCCCCGCCTCAGATCAATGAGACCAGAAGTAATGGTTCCATTTGGGGAATATTTGCTCATAAGTCTCTTCCTTCCCCGCAGCCATGCTCTACCACAAGGACTGTGCCTGTGATTAGAAATGAAAAAGTTCAAAGGTGCCTGCTGCTCGGCCATACCTCTGTCTGGGGACTTCCTGTTTGCCAATCCAACGGGATTATATCCCCTCCTACCCTAGAACTTTCTGGCTGGCCCCTTGAGCTTCCCTCACCTGTCTCCCAGCCCCAAGACATGCCTGTCTCCAAGTCCTACCATACTCTTGTCCATTATGATTTGCCTCTCTTTCAGCACAAGTTCTGAGTATTGAAAGACATCAGAAAAGCAAAAGGAGATTATTTCCTGTGACCTGATTTTATAAAAATAGATTTCATAAAAAGGAGACGAGGCCAGGAGTGGTGTTTGCTCACCTAGTGGTTACTCTAATTATAGACAGTTGGGTGTGATGGGCAGCCTGTGCCACGGGGCCTGAGGGTTGCGTCAGACAGGATGTCTCATTCCCTGCTTCCCCTATGAAGGCCCTGCTTGCTCCTCGGTCAACATTTTAAAATTACAACCTGATTGTATGCAAATAGGAAGTCTTCCCATTTGCTGAAGTGGGGCCTCTGCAATTTCTAAGGCCAAGGGTGTCCGAGTCGCAGAGACCAGCTTTACTCTTCCAAGATTTTGCTGACTTACTGTTTGCCTGGGAAAAATGAACATTTTTGTCTGGGAAAAGATAGTTAGGAATTTTCTGTTGGAAAAAAGAGAAAAAGTCTTGTTCCCATCGCAGTAAAAGTGTTGTGTTCACCTCCCCCTCCCCCAATATCTTTTGCTGCTGTTATTTAGCAGTGAAATTGCTGTTCCAAGAATGTGGAAGAATTAAGATGCCATAAATATGCCCAACATTCAAATTAGGAGTTTCCACTCCCACGGAGGTTCTAGAACAAGGACATGGACTTAAAACTAAAACAAAACTCAGCTGGACGTTAAATGAATTCAGCACCTCTGAATTTATTTATAACCTTTCCCTTGGCTTTTTATGTGAATGGACATCTGGGAATGTTTTGTGAGGGTGGAGTCCCTCAAAGAGGCTTCTCACATCTAACAGCAGTCACACCCTGGCCCTCCACAAACCACATCCAGACAGCTGATGTGTTCAGTTTGGCCACATGGTGGTGTTTTTCCTTTTTTAATAAGAATTAGTTGTCAACGTTTTAAATTTTTACATAAAACTATAGGTCTATTTAAAATAAACATATAGTCATATAAATTAAATATAGATTTATAGAGAGATAAATTTACATTAAAATATAGATTTCTGTTTTGTCTTGGGGGAAAAAGAAAAGCAGACGAGGTGGCCCTGGGATGTTATTTCTACTTGGGTGGAGGTGGATGGAGGACCAGGAACCCAGTAGGAGCCATACCAGGCGGACTGTTCACAGGAGAAGGGTGGGGCTGGGAAGATGACCTGCTTTCTTCCATATCTATGTCTCTAGACCTGAACCCCAATTCCAATGAACATTCAGTTCTGCTCCCTCAACACGTCTGAAGCTAAATGTGTCTCCGTGAACACCTGCCCAAGCCCCTGAAAGCAGCACAACGGGCTGCCCCTTCCCTGGCCATGGAGTCTGCTTTGGCTCTTCCCTCTGCTTGCCTGCCACCCCCTCTTCCCCAGCATCACCTGCCCTGTGGTTTACGCTCTCCAAACCCCACTGAGTGCTGAGAGAGCTGCTAGCCACATGAGCACTTCAAATCTAGCTGGTGTGAGTTGAGATATGTTGCAATTGAAAAAGACACACTGGATTTTAAATACTTATACAGTAATAATAATTTAAACTAGCTGATTAATAATTTTATATTGATTACCTATTAAAATGATATTTTTGACATATTGGGTTAAATTTAAAAATATTAAATAAATTGACTTGCCCATTTCTTTTTACCCTTAAAAAAAGATTTTATTTATTTATTTATTTTTAGAGAGTAGGGAAGAGACTGAGAAAGAGAGGGAGGGAAGCATTGATTGGTTGCTCTCAGGGACCTGGTTGGCAACCTAGGCAAGTGCACTAACCTGTAGGAGTCTGTTCTGCATGGCGTGGGCCCAGCTCCCACAAGCCGGGTCCGCATCACTAACCAGGAATGGAACCAGCGACCTTTGATTTGCAGGATGACACCCAACCCACTGAGCCACACCAGTCAGAGCCTTTTGAGCTTGTTGTTTTGTGTTTTTCTTAAGACTTTATTTATTTATTTTTACAGAGAGGGGAAGGGAGGGAGGGAGGGAGGGAGGGAAGAGGAGGAGGAGGAGGAGGAAGAAGAAGAAGAAGAGAGAAACATCAATGTATGGTTTCCTCTTGCATGCCCCCTACTGGAGACCCGACCTGCAATCCAGGAATGTGCCCTGACTAGGAATCAAACTGGTGACCCTTTGGTTGGCAGACAGGCACTCAATCCACTGAGCCACACCAGCCAGGGCCCTTTTCACCCTTTATAATGTGACTACTAGAGAATGTAAAATTACATATGAAAATCACATCAGTGATTCACATTATCTTTCTATTGGACAGCACTATCTCAAAATATCTCTTGGTGTAGTGGTGCTAATTCTTGCTACATGGCAATCATTACAACATATAAATGTATCAAATCAACATGTTATATGCCTTAACTTTATAAGATGTTACATGTCAAATATATTTCAATGAGAAAAGAATCTCAAGTTTGTCCTAACCTATGTGACCTTGCTGCCATCCAATAGCATAGTAGTCTCTCACATTCTTTCACTCCTAGAATTCACATTCATCTAGGCTCCTCCTCCCTCCTGCCCCCCACCCACCCACCCCACACACACACACTTCTAATCTGTTTTGCACACCCTGGCTGAGTTTATCTGCCTAAAACACTGCTTTTACCATGAAACACTCCTGTTCAAAAACTAACACCAGCTCCCAATTCTACCCCATTAAAGCCCAAATTCCTGGTAATAACAACTTCCACTTTAAAAATCTACTAGGTACTTCCTGTAATTGTCCCAGCAACCTAGCACCTAACATGCCATACCTGTGGCATTCTAAATAGAACAGAAAGGACTGAAGCATTTGCCGGAGCTGGGAAGGAGGAGGAAAGCAACTTTGATCTGAGAGGTCACAAAGATGATGCAGTTAAGGCATCCAGACAAAGCTCTCTTCACTTAGGATGTTGTACAACACCTCACAATCCACTAAAGAGCAACCACACACATTGTGGATCTATGAGATGAACTATTTTTACATCATCTGAGAGAAGAAACTTATATTTGCATTTCAAACCAAAACCGAAAACCCAACCAGAAAATCTTAGGTCAAAACGGTGCTCTTCTCTCATTCTATGTCCAAATTTATATATGTCACAAAATAGATAAATTTGAATTATACCAATTTGAAGTGCTGTGATATAACAATAATTAAAATACCATTTTATCTTAAAAGTTGAAAAGCATGAATTAAAAATTCATCAGGAATTAAAATATAAACCAAAGCCAGCAGAGCTAAAACAGCTAATGATTCATAAACTGTGCCAGCAATTCCACATGGTAACATGTATTTAGCTTATGAGTAGAGACCCTTTGTCATCTCGAATTACATGTTTTGAATTGTGTATTCAAGACATTATGCCTTTCATAAAATACACCTATACACATAAAATCCTATACACATTTTCTTTCATTTTTCTTCAGCTACAGACCAAAAAAGGTTTTGTCAAATACTGTCTAGCAGAGTTGTTTGGCGCATGGATCTTGAAATCAGACAAACAAACATTCTGATTGTTTAGCAATTCCAGGCTTCAGTTGCCTCTTTAAATTGGGCATAATTATCCTTTCCTCACAAAGTTTTTTATGAATTCAACCAGTTAATAGTGTTGGCATGTAGTCATTCTCAACAGTAGTGCAATGGGTAAGATAACTTATCTGCCTGACCTTGGCATCCTTACTTTAAAAACGTTTTTCAAAGCAGCTTGATGACTCTACAAAAGGGTGGGGCTCTGGCGTCTAACGCTCTCTATTAAGCTCTGTACGTTTAATAGACGAAGAGTTACACACGACGGGGCATTGGGTGGTGTAGGATCCAGAGCGTCCGCCTGTCCCCTTTGCGGCTGCCGACTGGACCCAGCAGGTCCCGCCCCAGCTGCACGTTCTCCGTTCTCTGTTCTTGCCAGCGACTCTGGCAATGAAAACACCACCACGTGGCCTGCAGCCTCTACATCACTAGCCTTTGCCCAATGGCGAGCCGCGTCACGGAGTTGGGGGCGGATCTCAAACTAGGCGGGTCCGCCCTCAGCAGTCGCCAATTGGTGAAGAATGCGAAGCGGCAAGGGCTCGTGGCCAATAGCAGCTGGAACCGCGGCAACACCAGAAGGGGCGGGCCGAAGCAAGGAGGGGCGGAGCGAAGGGGAATCGGGGCGGGGCTAGGGAGGAGAGGGGCTGGCCACCCGGCCCCCAGAGCCGGCGCCAGCGGGCTGCTGAGGTGGCTGTCGCCCGCTCGAAACTGCGGCTTCCCCGGGTCGAGCCCCCGATGGAGGCTGAGGCCACGGACGGCCCCCCGGGCGGGGTTGAAGCGGCGCTCAGCTGCTTCTCTTTCAACCAGGACTGCACGTAAGCAGCGGAGTCTGCCTGGCCGGGAAGTGGGTGACAGAAAGTGGCGGCCAGAGGTGGTGTCCTGTCCGCAACTTGTAGCAACAGGCTCTGGCCTGTGCCCCAAGAGGCCGGCAGCGGGACGGCGGCAGCTGCCCCCGTCTGGTTTGGGTCTAGGTATCCGTCTCCTCCGCCAGCAGGGAATTTGGGTGCCCCCAACCCTTTCTTGCTCAGGCTGAGAGCCAGGAGGGGCTGGTCGAGGGTAAACGGGGAAAGTTAGCAAGCGAAGCAGGGCTGAAGAAAGCTAAGGAATGGGGGCTGGGGGTGGTGACCGAAGTGGGGATCTGTGAAGGAGGGGCAGAGGCCAAAACAAAGGAGATGGGAGGGGAGAGGCAGGTTGGAAGTTGACCCAAGGCGTGGTAGTTGGGGCCCAGGAAGCTAGGAGTCCAGGAAAAACTTTCCCATTTGTCCTTGAGCATCTCAACGTGGCATCTGGGCAGGGCCTCCGACAAAGAGGCAGCCTATCCCTGCGGGCAGGCCAGCCTCTGTCCCAGCCCCAGTGCTGGCATCTGGTCTGCTTCCTCTGGATGTCAGAAACCTTTCCGTTCATCTCCCCGCGTTTCCACGCAGCCCACTCGGCGAGGCCGAACGCCCTCTCCGAGTCCATGAGCCCAGTCTGGGCCCCAGGATGTTTTCCCCCAGGAGCATGAACTCCACTCTTGCTTTTTAAGTAGATTTTTAATGTTTCACCAATGGTCACGTTTGGACTTAGGCCAGAGAGCTGGGGTTCTCTGGACTGTGTCTCAGGCATCTGGAGGGTTCCGTCCTTTGGACGCAGATGTCGTTTTCCTTCCCTCTTTTCATGGAATTGTTAGTCGCCAGCCCCGGGGATCCTCTGGAATAATCTCTTTGGAATGTGCACCCAGTGCATCAGGCAGGGATGACCTCTTCCCGGTTTCCCACTTCCTGCTGTACCAGTTTCTGTTGTGTTCCTTGTTTGGAGTCAGCTTCAGGCTTGTGCTTTTGGCCTGTAACTGGGTTATGCTAATATTGAACATTCAGGGGGGCAATTAAGGCCATCACTTACCCTAAGCAACTCTGGCTTCCATTCTCTTTGCGTTTCTGTTTAAATACACCCCATGCCAAACAGTATGCCTTTGTTCAAAAAAACTGTATGTGTAATCGGGTAATCTGCTTACTGGACATCTTGGTTAGTTAGATGCATGACTTTGAAGCTTTCCTCGACCACAGCCCACAATAAGAAATATATATTATAACATCACCCAATACTCATGTACAAATAATATCACTAAAAAGTGGTTCACAAAATGAGGTGTTTGCCCTCACGATGGGTGATACCCTCTGGTATTTTCTATTTCCTTTTTATTTTTTAAAGCCATTTGTGACTCACTGACTTGTTTTTAGGATTCAGTCACAGTTGAGACCCACAGTTTACAGAAATGACAGTCTAGATAAAATTCTGATGTTTTGTAAGAAACATTTTGCAAGAGAGGATGGCTGTTGAAATGTCTGGGTATTTTCCTTCCCAAATGAACACAGGTTAAGGAAGGGAGTTAGTTTGCTTATTAGTGAATGTTCTAATTTCTGCTTTGTAGCCTTGTTTACTAGATTATTTTAATCTTTATTCTAGTTAAGCCCAGGCTTTCATAGCAGTTGGATAAGAATGTTATTTTCAAAACCATAGGGTGCTCGGGAAGTTAATTTCCTTAGTCCCTACAGTTCGTTCTGTTTTCTTGGATGAAGGCTCTGCTGGGCAGCTCCGTCTCACCTATAAATAAAAGTTTTTGTCACAGTCAGTTGTTTTGAGCCACAGAGGGTATGACATTGAATTTAAAATAAGTCAAGCCCCTTACCGAATACATTTAGGCGTACCAGTGTGACTTTTTCTGTAAGTATAGTCTGTGTAGAAGATCTAGTATTTCTGGAGAAGGGGGGTGAAGACGGCCCACCTTCCCCAGTCTCTTTCACTCACATGTCATGCTTGCCACTGTTCTATACACTTCAGGTACTTTTTCCCATTTGATTGGTGATGCATGTTTATCCTAAACACTGTGCCCACGAGAGGTGAGGAGAATTGTCCTACAAAAAAGGCTTTATGGATAAAATAAGGTTTTTGTCTGAATGCTTTGATTCGGAGACTTTTGTAGCCATCGATTAATCATTTAAAACATACACAGTGACCGCACTGCCATTTTCGTGTATGTAAAATGCATCTGTTCCAGGAGCAGGGCAGATGTTTGAAAATTATTTTAAATTGCCAGGTGTATTGGTTAATATTATTAAGACTCTAGTTACAACATTTTTTTCATTACTTGCAAGTTTTAGAAACCTCAGTTTACAACTCAGCGTGCCTGCATGTGGAAAAGTTTATGTGAAAAGAATTTAGAACAGTAACTACAGAGTATACTTGGAAGGTTTTAAGATGTGGCTGGCTTGTCTTTCCAGTTGCTGCTTGTCATCATTAAGGCTGTAGCTGCGGATGCCAAGGCGACCGCTTCTCCCAAGCCAAGGTCTAACACACCAGTTTAGACACTGGGCAGCCGGGAGGCCAGGGGAACCCGAGCCACTGCCTCGCTGATTACAAGTTGACTGTAGTCACTCATCCCCATGTCCCAAGGAAGAACAAATGATTGGGTAGGAAAATAGTCCAGGGAAAATCATGTGATCTTCTCTTTTTTAGGCTAGTGAAACAAGACCCATGGCATCGGGCTTGTCGCAGGAAGCTGCTTATTTTAGTACATGCTTCTCTGTGAAGAGCAAATCTCGCCTTTTCATACATTTGTTTTAAATGAGGAAGGTGGACCCATTTATAGGTCCACTGAGGACCATGTTAAGGTCCCTTTCGGCTTGGACATCCCACTTTCCCAGGATGGAAGTGCCCGGGGTCAGACGGTTATTCTCAGCATCTTCTGTGTCAGATTCGGTCCTTCACTCGGGGAAAAGCTGAAGGGGATTCCCAGCTGCTGAACAAAACAGACTCATTTGCTTTCATCCTGAGGCCTCAAAAACAAAAACCTGGGTTCACACTCTGTCGTTATCTGTGGATTGAGAAGTGAAAAATTTAAAAAACAGGATTTTTTTTTAGCCCGCGTTGTCCCACGTAAGTGTTTAGTTATTGTTTTGTTGGTTGGTATAAAGCAGCATTTTCAACCCTGGCTGCATGTTAGAGCTCTTGAACTAAAATATAAATAAATTGATTAATTAAAAATTCAATGAATGAAAAAAGGTCAGGGTTGGGTGTGTAAGGGCAAACAGTCATCGGTATCTTTGCTGTTGTTGTGAGTTTCCCAAGTAAGTTTGACATCCACCCAGGGATGAGAGCTACTGGTATAAAGTGACTGGGAACATTTCATGGAAAAAAAAAGTAAAAGGAACCATCTATTAAGTTTTGCCTACTAATGACCTATTATGTCTACTAAGAATTTGTATTTCCTTTTTAAGCCAAAAAAAGGTCATCAAGGGAATAAAAAAATGATTTACCTCTTGGTAAAGTACCTCTCAAACAGCTAGGAGCCCCCTAATTGTGTTGGGAGTGGGAACTATGGTGAATATTCTTAAACGTTCCATTTCTCCTATTTCTGCTCAGCTGGGAAAACATGGTCTCTCATGGGTTCGACATTTCGCTTGATGACACAGCCCATGAACTGTCTCTCAGCCATTGCACATTTTTCTGTGTAGTTGTCTTTGACCTTGTCCTTTTACCATGCCCGCCCACCTGACAAGGTGTGCCTTGCCGGTTAGAAAGTTATCCAATATCCTAGCACCTGAGGATGTATATTTATTTATCTGTCCCCTGTGAAGTGAGAGGGAAAAGAGGCTCTGTCTCCAGGCAGGCCTGATTTGGAACACAGTACCTGTTATCATACCCGGGCTGTCATTCTCTCCCACAGATCCCTAGCAATTGGAACCAAAGCTGGGTATAAGCTGTTTTCTTTGAGTTCTGTGGAGCAACTGGACCAAGTCCATGGAAGCAGTAAGTGTGCGTGTGTGTGGTGTGAGAGCTCAGGGACATCAGATCTTCCCTCCAGACTTTAACCCCTGGTGCTCCTGAGCTTTCTGCATTTCCCTCCCTTAGCCATCAAACTGGAGTCAGGATCTTTCAGATTGAAATACAAATCATTGTTTCCTCTTGCTTTAAAAAAAAAAAAAAAAAAAAAAAAAAACATGACAAAGCACTTAGATGTAGCAATAGCTTAGGTAACATTTTATATTAAGAAATCCTTTGTTTGAAACCATATTGCTGATAACTTTTCATGTACATATATTAACAGTCATTGGTTTTTATAGTTGTCACACTAAAAGATCAGTTCGGATTTTTCCCATTATATTGGTGCTGTAGAATGTTGGTAACATTCATTCAGTCGTAAAAGTGCGTTCTTTGCTTTAATAAAACAATACCATCCCATTTACACAGTCCATGTTGAAGGTGTTGGAGTACTTCTAGTGAATATTTTTTAAAATTTCAGTTTAGAAATGTGACTCTAATTGTCCCAGGGTAAGCAATAGTTTATATCATCAAAATAGGGAAGAATATACAGTCTTTAGATTTCCCAGAAAGAAAGTGATTTGGCAAATAATATATTGGGCTCCTAATTTGTTTGTAGGATGTCATTTTTATTATGTTGTTTTCATGAATATTTTGTTCTGTCTCTTTTCTGTGCTGCTCCCTACGAGACTTGCCCAAGAACAAGAAAGGCATGAAAAGAACGTTCTCCACCTACAGGTGTTCAGGAGGCTTACTAATATACTTTCTTCCAGTGTGCAGAAGTACTTCCCTCATCATAAAACAAAGTCCAGCCTGTTTACAATGGGAAAGGGATTCCAGACAGGGTCCTGGAGTTCAGCACGATGGGGAAGGAGTACAGACTTTTCTGTTACTGCCCCCATGGTGGTCCCCATCTTAGCAGCAGGGACAAAAAGAATCCTGAAAGCAGAGGCTGTGACAGCCTCTCACTTCTTTGAAACCTCTCGATGAGAAAAGGGTAGTTAGAGATTGCCCGAACCCCTCAAATACGTCTCCTAGAGCAAACAGTGGCATCTGAGGGCCCTGGAGTGGGAGCTCAGGAAATCCTGACTTTGTGTCTGGTATTTTCTTTAGTTATATGATAGGGCTTTGGAACTGTTACATTTGGAAGTGGTTAAAGCTTCACCAAGAGGAAAAATCATTGCAAATGCGTGCTGATGGAGGGTGCCCGGTCAGCAGGACCCAGAGAACGCTGGGTGCCTGGCCTACTCAAGGGGGCACCGAAACGCAGGTAACTCCCGCCGCTCTCCCCTCCAGATGAAATCCCAGATGTCTACATTGTGGAGCGCCTCTTCTCCAGCAGCCTGGTGGTGGTGGTCAGTCGCACAAAGCCACGGCAAATGAACGTCTATCACTTCAAGAAAGGCACAGAGATCTGTAATTACAGCTATTCCAACAACATCTTGTCCATAAGGCTGAACCGGCAGGTAAGTTGGGGAGATCCATCCAATTGCAAGGCTTCTGCTCATTGGGACCGAAGAGAACGATGGATATCTTTCAAGATGAATGTTTCTAGAACAAGCATCAAATTCTAAAGGGGATTTTCATACACAGGCTTCACTTTATGAGGCTACTGTGTAAAGAGAGTCAACTCCATGCATGTGTTTCAGAGGTGGGTCCTTCCTGGTCCTTCTGCCTCTTGTTCTTTCTTGGATGTCAGCCAATGGTGAGGTGAACCCTCCCCCAGCTGCAGGCTGGCTGGACCTCAGGCTCTGAAACTCTCCCCTGAGCTACTGCAAGGACACCCTCAACAGAGGGATGCCTGCCTGGCTCTGGTTCCTGACGGTGACACTCGCTGCAGATTGGTGGTAGTAGCTCTCAGAACAAAGCTCCTGAGGGTTAAGCGTGGTCCTCCTGGGTTGGTTCTGGAGCCAGTCAGTAAAAGTGCCCAGTGGGCCCGGTCCTTGGTCTCAGGCTTCCACTTCCACCCAGCAAACACTTGAAGATTGTTCTTGTAGTGTTTTCTTTGTCGATGAAAGGATTATTCTTATCTCAAATATGCCGCACCTTCTCTTGAAAAATATCAGGCCTTGTGAAATAAGTGTTTGAGTTATTAGCAGAGTTTCCGTTGAATTACTAGATTTTAAATCCTATGAGGACAGCAGGGGTGTATCTGTTTTTTCACTGTTGTAAGACCCAGTAGAAAAATGCTCCATAAATATCTGTTTCCTGACCGCCTATTCAATAAACAAACAGATAGATTCTCTGTATGACCACGCAGTTCTGTCTATTCAAGTAAATATTCCCAGGATGATGGAGGTCGTTGCATTCGCTGAGGACCATGTTTTCTTCTGTTTTTGTACCTAAACTATTAAGTGATAATTAATTTTTTAAACAAATAAGACAAAGTGCTTTCTTAAGGTATGGTAAGGAACAGATTGTTTTTTGGAGTTGATCAAATATTTTGACTGAATATCCAGTTAAGCCTGTATAAAGCAGAGAATAGCCTGAGAAATAGGATATGGGTGGGGAGGTAAGCAAAGAGGAGCCGGAGTAAAAAAAAGAAAATAAACCCAGGTTCTTAGCAAGGGAGGAAAAAGCAGTTTGAGAGTTTTCAATTTGAAGGATTCTAAGCACAATCCTTGGCTCAAGGGCTCCCTCTAAATTCTGTTGGGAGCATGTTAAATCTCGTTACAGAAGTATATTTTTATCTTTGCATATAGTAGTAGCCAGTATGGGAACAGTAACTCTCCCTTCTGGTAGCTGATTGTCTTTTTAAGATTGATTGTTCAGGCAAATGTCCTGTAGAGATCAGAACCCTGGTCCAATAGTACCTATGGCATTTATTTGTGTAACTTCTCTCTTCCTTGCTTTCTGATATTGTCTTTAGTAAATGCGACAAGGCAGGATTATTCAAGTGTCCGAGTCTGTTAACGTTTAGCTGTCACTGTGATTTAACACTCATCATAACACTCATTCACTTTAAGGCTCCCACCCCATCTTCCAAAGGACATTGATGCACCCAGGGCTCCTTGGCTATTCATGGCCAAGCTAATAGGAACCCGGATTGAACAGGTGTGTCTTCCTTTGACACTTCTGCTCCTATGAAGATGATTTGGAACAGGTCTGGGAAATGTCTGGGGTTTGCTTGTCTTAAAACATTCAGGTTTGGGTCTCAACAGCTTCTTCTTTAGAAATGTCCTGCAGCCCCTCCCTGCCACATGGTGGGGGGCATCCCTCAGATATACAGAGAGGAAGACTATTTAGTAATCGTGATATTTTGCATTTTTAGTTGATGTGATTCCCCGGGTGCTTAATTGAGGAAATGTGTTCAATGGAATAAAGACAGTCAACCAGAAGCTTTTCGATACACAGCTTTTACAGGTCTCTTGTCCTCTGCTGTCACCCTCCGTGTGGAGGACAGGGGCCCCTTGGAACAGATGTGGCATCTACAACCAGCCTTTGAAGCTAAGTTTCCATCTGTGGTGCTCAAGGGCAGACACTGTAAATATTTTTTAATTGATAAAAGGAGTTATTAAATCATAAAACTTAGGAAAGTCGATGAGTGCCAAAGGGACAGGGGTGAGCTGAGTTGAAGGCCAGCAGCCCATGGTTCTGCTGATACTGAAGAGTGATTGTCTGATAAAGCAAGTGAGCAGGGCCCTGCCCGTCCCAGAAGCGTGCTGTCATGTGAACTGAAGACAAAGTACCTCCTCTTTCCCTCTGAATGCTTTCTGTTTTCCTGCTGCTTAATTCTTGACTTCAGCCAACATGGGGGTGGCCTGAAATTTGGCCAAAAGGGCCCAGAGCTGCGGGGAAAAGGCACGGACAAGGTCAGATAAGCTAGCAGCAGATGCTGATTCTGCAAGCGTTGAGGCCCCAGTAGGCTGGGGACTGGGTGGGGGACTGGAAGGGGCTATGAGAGAATATCAGAAACCTAAGAACATAACAAGCGTAGAGTAATAAGAGTCCAAACCACAGTAAGTGCTGGCAAAGGGCAAAAGGATCAGGTCAACCAGAGAATGTGTGTTCTGTGGAGAAACACTAATTTGTCATCAGTTTTGAGACCCCGTTAGAATTTTGCTCCTTAGCACCCAGCTGTAGACCTGTGGCCACGGTGCCTTAATTAACATTAAGATACTTACATTTTATTTTTCTGCTTGGTTCAAGTGTCAGTCTCTGTTGTTCTGAGCTTTGAGGAGTCTTGCTGGGGAAACAATGAAGCAGGCTTTTCCTAGGAGGAAAGCCTGCTGCTCTTTTGCAGTGTTTTAGGTGCCTGCCTTTCCAAGTTTTATTCCCTGGGATAAAAGGGTCTGGCCCGAGAACAGTGGTTCTTAAACACAGGTTGTGTCAGAATCACCTGGGGCACTTGGTGAACCACCTCCCAAACCAGAATCTCTGGGGAGAGTCCAGCCCATGCCCCTTGGGTGCTCAGATTCGCATCCAAGTCTGAGAACCACCAGCCTCGAGGGCAGTCGAGTCAGGCATGTGCGGGGGTAGGAGGCAGCTGCTGGAAGTGAAGCCAGAGATACTGGGCCCCAAATTCCTCCCCAGCAGCTCCTCCAGCACCCGACATCTGTTTACCCACACTGAGCTATGCATCCTGTTCCCTTAGCCTGTTCCACCGGGTGGAGTGTACCGCCGTTGGGAAGAGCCTCCAAACCTGACAAGTCTCATTGAAGAGGAAGAGAAGGGTCTCCTGGCACTGGGGAGGGCAACCCCCAGGGAAGAGGAGCCAAGCGTGGGAGGGGGATGGGGTGTTCACGTGGGAGCTGAAGGGCTTCTTCGTGCTTTCTACCAGGGATGGGGAAAGTGGACAAAGGTATGTCTGGAGGAGAGTTTAGTGAGATTAAAATCTGACCATTCATTGAAGAGGGATAAAACAGAAGGTTGGGAGATCCAGGGAGAGCAAAGAAACCCACCTCTGTACAACAGGGAGACTTGTTATGAACATTAAAAGGGAGACTGTCTCTATATAGGACAAACCCACAGCCAGCATCCTACTCAAAAACTACAAGCATTTTCCTTAAGATTGGGAACAAGACAGGTATGTCTGCTTTCACCACTCTTATGCAACATGGTACTGAAAGTCCTAGCCCTAGCAATCAGACAAGAAGGAGTAAAAAGCATCCAAATTGGAAAGGAAGAAGTAAAGCTGTTATTATTTGCAGATGACATGATACTATATAGACAGAACCCTAAAGATTCCACCAAAAATCTACTACAACTGATCAATGAATTCAGTAAAGTAGTAGAATGCAAAGTAAATAACCAGAAACCAGTTGTATGTTTTAAATATATTTTATTGATTATGCTATTACAGTTGTCCCATTTCTCCCCCATCATTCCCCTCCACCCTGCATAGTCCCTCCCACCCACATTCCCCTGCTTTAGTTCATGTCCATGTGCCATAAGTTCTTTAGCTTCTACATTTCCCACACTATTCTTGCCCTCCCCCTGTCTATTTTCTACCCACCGTCTATGCTACTTATTCTCTGTACCTTCCCCCCCTCTCCTCCTCCTACTCCCCTGTTGCTAACCCTCCATGTGATCTCCATTTCTGTGTTTCTGTTCCTGTTCTAGTCGTTTGCTTAGTTTGCTTTTGTTTTGGGTGTGGTTGTTAATATCTGTGAGTTTGCTGTCTTTTTACTGTCATATTTTTTATCTTCTTTTTCTTAGATAAGTCCCTTTAACATTTCGTATAATAAGGGCTTGGTGATGTTGAACTCCTTTAATTTGACCTTATCTGAGAAGCACTTTACCTGCCCTTCTATTCTAAATGAAAGCTTTGCTGGATAGAGCAATCTTGGATGTAGGTCCTTGCCTTTCATGACTTGGAATATTTCTTTCCAGCCCCTTCTTGCCTGGAAGGTCTCTTTTGAGAAATCAGCTGACAGTCTGATGGGAATTCCTTTGTAGGTGACTGTCCCCTTATCCCTTGCTGCTTCTAGAATTCTTGCCTTCATTTTAATCTTGGCTATTGTAATTATGATGTGCCTTGGTGTGTTCCTCCTTGGGTCCACCTTCTTTGGGACTCTCTGAGCTTCCTGGACTTCCTGGAAGTCTATTTCCTTTGCCAGATTGGGGAAGTTCTCCTTTATTATTTGTTCCAGTAAGTTTTCCACTTGTTGCTCTTCCTCTTCCCCTTCTGGTACCCCTATAATTTGGATGTTGGGACGTTTAAAGATGTCCTGGAGGTTCCTAAGCCTCTCCTCATTTTTTGAAATTGTTTCTTTCTTCCTTCTGGTCCACTGCATTGATTTGAGTCCCAGTTTTCCTCCCATCTCTATTGGTTCCCTGTGCATTTTCCTTCATTTCACTTATTGTAGCCTTCATTTGTTCCTCTAATTTGTGAGCAAAATCAACCAATTCTGTGAGCATCCTGATCACCAGAGCTTTGAACTGTGCATCTGATAGGCAGGCTATCTCTTGGTTGCTTAGATGAATTGGCTCTGGGCTTTGATTTGTTCTCCCATTTGAGCCATTTTTGGGTTTTTTTGTTTTGTTTTGTTTTTGGGGGGGTTTTTTTTGGTCTGGTCGTGGCTGTTACGTAGTGAGGGGTGGAGCCTTAGGTGTTCCCAAGGGTGGGGCAGCCCAGTTGCTGGGTAGTGATGCTGTATGTGGGGGCAGGGTCCTAGAGGGAACAATGGTGCTTGTTCTGCTCTGTCTCGGATTCCAGTCCCTTCCACCACCACTTCCCCTTCTCCTGGATTATCTGCATGTGAATGTGGGACCACCTGGTCAGCCAGCCGCCTTGCGCGGCCTCACTGGGTCTGCACAGTCGCCATCCTGTGCCCAGGGCCTGCTAGCTGCCCCCTGTGCACCTGGGGTCTACTAGCCGCTGCCTGCGCACTTGGGGTTTGCCATCTGCTGCTGCCTGCATGCCTGGGTCTTCCAACCTCCACTTTTTCCTGCCAGGATTCTGCCCCTCTTACCAATCTGGATGAATGGTTGTTGGACTTCCGTACAGTTCAATTTTCTATCAGTTCTGGTTGTTTCCTTGTTTCTAAATCTTTGTTGTCCTTAATTTTGGTTGTGAGAGGAGGCACAGTGTGTCCACCTATGCCTCCATCTTGGCCGGAAGTCTTAGTTGTATTTTTGTGCACCAGTAGAACTATCAGAAAGGGAAACTAAGAAAACAACCCCATTTACAATCGCATCAAAAAATACATAGGAATAAATTTAACCAAGGATAAAAGACCTGTACTTAGAAAGTTATAAGACACTGAAGAAAGAAATTGAAAAAGATACAGATATGTGGAAGCATGTACCATTTCATAGATAGGAAGAATTAACATTAATATGTCCATACTACCCAAAGCAATCTATAGATTCAATGCAATTCCTATTAAAATACCAATAATATATTTCACAGAACTAGAACAAATATTCCAAAAATGTATATGGAATCACAAAAGACCCCAAATAGCCATAAATAATCTTGAAGAAGACTAACAAAGTTGGGGGAATAACACTCCCTGATATCAAACTACACTATAAGCCCATAGTAATCAAAGCAGCACAGTACTGGCATAAAAACAGACATATAGAGAAATAGAACAAAATAGAGAACCCAGAAATAAACCCACGCCTTTATGGTCAATTAATATTTGACAGAGGAGACAAAGACATGCAGTGGGGTAAAGATAGTCTATCAGTAAATGGTTTTGGGAAAATTGGGCAGATAGGTGCAAAACTAGACCACCTTCTTACACTATACACAAGAATAAACTCAAAATGGACTAAAGACTTAAATGTTAGAATCAAAACCATAAAAATCCTAGAAGAAAACAGGTAGTAAAATCTCAGACATTTCTCATAGCAATATTTTTTTCTGATATATCTCCTCAGGGAAGGGAAACAAAAGAAAAAATAAATAAATAGGACATCAAACTAAAAATATTTTTGAAACCAAAAGAAACCATTAACAAAATGAAAAGACAGTCCACTGAATGGGAGAACATATTTGCCAATGATACATTTGATAAGGGGTTAATATCCAAAATTTATAAAGAACTTATAAAATAAAAAAACAAACAAATAAACAATCCAATTAAAAAATGAGCAGAGGACCTGAATAGACACTTCCCCAAAGAGGACATACAGAGCACCAATAGACACATGAAGAGATGCTCAATGTCACTAACCATCAGAGAAATGCAAACTAAAACCACAATGAGATGTCACCTCACACCTGTCAGAATGGCCGTCATCAACAAACAACAAGTGATGGCAAAGATATGGAGAAAAGGGGACCCTCGTGCACTGTTGGTGGGAATGCAGACTGGTACAGCCATTGTGGAAAACAGTATGGTGTTACCTCAAAAAATTAAAAATGAAACATCCTTTTGACCCAGCAATTCCATTTCTAGGATCATGTCTGAAGAGACCCAAAACACTAATTTGAAAGAACATACACACCCCTATGTTCATTGCAGCATTATTTACAATAGCCAAGATTTGAAGCAGCCCAAGTGTCCATCAGTAGATGAGTGGATAAAAAAAGCTGTGGTACATTTACACAATGCAATTTTTTGCACTACTTGGGTGCAAAAAAAAGGAAATCTTACCTTTTGCTACAGTGTAGATGGAACTGAGAGTGTTATGCTAAGTGAAATAAGCTGGTCAGAGAAATACAAATACCATATGATTTCACTCACGTGGAATATAATGAACAAAATAAACTAACAAACAAAATAGAAAGAGACTCAGATAGAGAATACACAGCTATCAGAGGGGAAGGTTGCAGGGCTGGGTGAAAAAGGTGAAGGGATTAACCAAAAATTTAAAAAAAAACAACCTCATAGACACAGACAATAGTATGGTGATTACCAGAAGGAAAGCAGGTTAGGGGGAGGTGGAAGAGGATAAAGTGGGGATAAAAGGTGATGGAAGGAGACTTGACTTGGGGTGGCGAACACAATACAATATACAAATGATGTATTATAGAATTGTACACCAAAACCTATATAATATTATTAACCAATGTCACCCCAATAAACTCAATTTTAAAAAGAAGAGCCTGTCTGATGGACATAGGAACCCAAAAACCTACCCAAATTGTCCTAAACAGCAAAGGGAGTCTGGTCAGGAAGTGTTCAGAAATCCCCATTCTGAGAGGGAAAAGTACAAGGAAGGAAAGGAGGAGGGAGGGGGGGAAA
Source organism: Anoura caudifer (assembly GCA_004027475.1). Classification (NCBI taxonomy): domain Eukaryota; kingdom Metazoa; phylum Chordata; class Mammalia; order Chiroptera; family Phyllostomidae; genus Anoura; species Anoura caudifer. The sequence continues at coordinate 117,863 of PVKU01002826.1, read as the reverse complement.
CCTCAATTTCTAAGTGAAATTTCTAAAGGTCTTGTATTTTAAGTTTCTGTTCAGGCGGCTAATGAAGTACATGGGTGTGTGCACGTGTGCGTACATAAACATCATCCTCAAATCCATCATCCAACTTTTTGCTCTCAGGCTTAGCATCCAGTTAGGACATAGAGGAAAGATGAGTGATTTTGATTCACTCGGTCCCTTTTGGCGGAACCGATCCAGTAGACTGACGAGTCTGTGTGGTTACAGAGGCTGCTGGTGTGCCTGGAGGAGTCCATTTACATTCACAACATTAAGGACATGAAGCTGTTGAAGACCATCCTGGACATCCCTGCAAACCCAACAGGTGAGCTTCTCGAATGAGGTCGGTGCCCGCTTCACCTCACGACCAGGTGCCCCTTTCACAAGCTGCATTTCCAGCTGTCTTGCAAACCCGAAGCAGTGTTTCTGTTCTGTAAGTCTTCGTGGTGTTTACCTTGAGGCTGTGTTTTAATGGTGGCAGGTTCAAGAACGTTAAGGCCGCATGTCCTGCAAGAGGCTGTGTGGCCACCATGGCCGCCAGACAGAAATGCCTTTCACCTGGGACCCGTTCTCAGCAAACGTGTCAAGGCATTTAAGGTAGATGCGTGGGAGATTTCATGCCTCTGATACCAAAAGGTGTTTACTCCTAATTACTTTCTGTGGTTGCTCAGGACAGCGTAGGTGTAATAATTAAAAGCAGGTTTTGACTTGGTGTGTCTACGTGAGTAGGAGAAAGACAAGCTGAACTGTTAAGAATACACTCTATTGTACCTGGCTGGTGTGGCTCAGTGGATTGAGTGCCAGCCTGTGAACCAAAGGGTTGCTGGTTCAATTCCCAGTCAGGGCACATGCCTGGGTTGCAGGCCAGGTCCCCAGTCGGAGTGCTCGAGAGGCAACCACACATTGATGTTTCTCTCCCTCTCTTTCTCCCTCCCTTCCCCTCTCTCTATAAATAAATAAATAAAATCTTTAAAAATTTTTTTTAAAAAGAATGCATTCTATTATACTACAAAGAAATCTCTACTTGGGTGACCTTCTAAACTCCTGGACTTCACAAACTTCTCAGGATGGAACACTATTGAATAAGTTTCCCAGCTGAGAATGGAAGTAGTTCAGATTTGCTAGCTTGAAACAGCAGATGATGACACTTTAGGAAGTCACTGAGTGAGGGGGAAACGAGAGAGAGGCCCTTCATGGGGCGGCCGGGCGGGGAGCCCTCACATGAGAATAATTTGTGTGCCTCGTGCTTCAGTCACCACATGTAAACTGTGTTCCAGTTTAGGGTCATGAAGTGGCTGCCTCAGTTCACTGTAGTGTCCCAACTTTGAGTGTCACTGAATTTCAAGGTCTGCTTGGACCAACCCAAGATACGTAGACTCTGAGCCTCAGGTGCCTTCTCTGTAAAATGGGGTCATAATGGCCATCTGGCAGGGTCAGCTGAGAACGAAGTGAGGTCACGTTTGTTAAAGCAGCCAGCCTGCACACAGCCTGCCCTGCAGCACACGCATCGCCTGTGCCTCCTTTCCTCCGCTTCATCTTGCCGCCACACGCAGCCCTTTATTGCTGACATCAGTGCTGAAAAATCTGAGCTTTGATGAAATATTTTTAAAAGAACAAAGCTGTGGAGGCCATCCTAAAGTTCTGTGAAATGACTTTAAAGCCTATTTCACAAACTGGAGGCTGGTAAGAGCAGGAGCCGCGGGGGTTAAGTTTGATGTTTTGGGAATGAGAGGCTGAACTCATCTGCAAGAGCAATTACTGGAGACACACTGTGTGCCTGGGACTGCACTAGATCCTGTCAGGTACCCTTAGGCCAATCACACACCAGGAACCCCACCTCCAGCCACACCGTTCCCAAAGCCCATCTGCTCCGTGTGACACACAGGGGCAAGACAAGTAGGGGTAGGACCCAGGGTGTGATGGGTGTGGGCAGAAGACAGGAAGATGTGTTCTCTGGTCCGGCAGGAGAGATGAGCGGAATCTGAGCAGAACTCCCAGAAGACGTGGGTCCAAGCTGGACCTTGGCATATTTTGGCAGGGGACAGTCCAGGGGGGCAGAACGCTCAAAGCTGTGCGTGGCTCTTCATTTCTTCAAAGAGAGGGCCGCTGGGCACAGTGAGTGGCATCTCCAGGGCAGGGACCTGTGGGCTGCCCAGCGGTCAGCTTCCGTCCCCCGCTGCCCCTTCACTGTCACTCTCGGGCTGCCCAGGCCAGGGGACAGTGCAGCCTGCCCTCAGGCTGGCTCTGTTCCTCCTGCAGAAGCAAAGTTTCTCCCCATCTACTCTTCATTTCTAGCAAATATAATTTCTAGCAAATATAGCTGTTTTTCTTAGCTCAAAAACTCATTGGTTACCTTACTTTTTTCAGTTTAAACAGGGAGGAAAGAAGTTTTTGAAAGTGTGGGGCTATTTTGAAAGAATGTGTATTTGTAAAGGAATAATTCTGTCTCAAGAAAAATTAGAAACAATGGTAGGCGTCTTCTCTGTTGCAGAGAAACATTATGAGTAGATTCAGGGACAGAGTTAGCATTTCCTTCTGAAAGACCAGGGTCGGGATGAGAGACCAAATGTGTCCTGTTACACACCTGAGCCATGCTTTGGAGAGAATGTCCAGGAGCTTTTCAGATCCTGAAATTTATAATTACCATCTCCGCAACCACTGAGCTCCCTTTCTACTTCAGTAAAATGGAGATGACATTTTTTACCCCCAGAACTGTGGGGAGGACTAACTGAGGGCATGGAGTGATGGCCAAGGCGTGTCTGCCCTGCACTTGCAGGCAGCCCACCAGGCTCACGCGCTGGCCCGGCGCCAGCCGGAGGGCAGCCCGACAGCGGCCAGAGTTGCACTCCAGTCACGTGACCCTCACTCAAGAGCCCCCAGCTGCCTCTGCGCTGTCAAAACCACGAACATAAAACCCTGAGGCCAGTGGTCTCCTTTATTTGTTCTCGTTCTCTAATATATTTTCTGAACAACAATAAGGACGGAAACTCTGGCTTTGATTTTATAAGCGCTTAACGAGTACACATGGGAGACAGAATCACTTGTCTCAATCACTTGTCTCGCTGTCTCGAGCACACAAACTCTGTACGTGCTTTGCCCACTGAACTACAAAGAAATGATATATACGGAGCTCTCCCGCTGCATTGCGCTCGGTATCCAGCGTGGCTGTAAATTTCCTTCCTCTTTGTCTCCGTTTGTGCCATGCCTGTTCCTGTTGTGTCAAAGATTGCAGGCTGTTTCCTCTGAAGAGTTAGGCCAGACGGGACTGGAAGCTAATTTCCTGCAAGCACAGCAGTCCGTGCACTGAGCAGTGGAGGGCAGAAACTTCCGTGCAGGCTCTGCCAGCTGCGGGATCGGGTGTGCCACAGAGCTCGCTGCCTTTTACCGAGGACGGCAGGGGCAGCCTGTACCACACATGAGCGTGTATCACAGAACAAAGCAGCGGTTTATTGTGCGGTGATAGCTCTTTCAGGACCGGCAATGCAGGTGGGGAAATGCCTCTCATTTGCAGAAGCACAGTGCATTTGTAAGCACAGAGATTCCTTTCTATTTTTGAAAATTGGAGAGCATATTCTGAGTCATGAATCAGCCCAGAGGGAACAGCATATAATAAATCACTGTTAACTTGCTTTAAGTTTGACATGTCATACTTGGGATACCAAGATGACAATGACTTAGAATCACAGGACTTCCTTCTAATCCAGCTGACAGTACCATTGATTGGTTCTTCGGTGGATAGCAGGGCCGCCTTTCCCAGCTGCAGGAGAATTACAGCCAAACAATTTCAGTGAAATTATTGTTGACAATGATTTATGAAAATGTGTGTCAAACCTCAAACAACTCCAATGGCCACATCAAAACCAAGTTCCTACGGAAGGAAATGTGCTCAAATATTGAGAATAGTGAAAAGTCTCCAGGTTTTAGAATGATGGGTGATTTTTTTTCTCTTCATGTTTTCTGGACTCTTGAAATTATTTACATTATCGCTTTTCTGGTATAAAATAATATCAAAGAACCCTGGCCAGTGTGGCTCAGTGGTTGGAGCATCATCCTGTAAACCAGAAGGTCGCAGGCTCAATTCCCAGCCAGGGCACATGGCTGGGTTGCTGGTTTGGTCCCTATTAGGGGTGCATACAACAGGCAACCAATTGATGTTTTTCTCTCACACAGATGTTCTCTCCCTCTCCTCCCTGCCTTCCCCTTTCTCTAAAATAACATGTCCTAGGGTGAAAATAAAAAAGTAAATAAAAGATAAAATAATATCAAAGAAAAAGCTCGTTTTCTTCCTTAAAAGGCTTTGTGTTGCACCTGTGACAGAAACAGAAGACTCTTCATGCTTTCCTTGGAGGCTTCGCAAGAAACAAACATACATTCTTATAGCTGATTGGATTTGTCTGAGAATTAGACCCTAGGAAATCGAAGGAACTCATGTTAAACATTTCTTGGCACCTTTGTTAGGTCCGAGAGGGTCGGTGTGCAGGACCCCGCAGCTGTATCAGATGGCTGGCAGAGGTGCGAGCCCAAAATCAAAGCTGTCGAGTGAGTGGCTGCATGTCAGAGTGTACCTGCCTTAGCCATTCCCCGTTGCCCCTTTCTCGTTAGGATCTAGGGTCATCTCATTCTCCACTAGGTGTTTCAGAAGGTTCCATGTTAGCTGGAGAAGTGGAAGCCTCCCTTTCTGAGATATTTACATTTTAACATAAAACTCTGAAGGGCACCTCAGGCCTGCTGGGAGGGGCTTTACCAAAAAGACAAGAGATAGCAAGTGTTGTTGAGGACTCAGAGAAAAGGGGATGCTTGTGCCCTGTTGGTGAGAATGTGAATTGGTGCAGCCACTGTGAAGAAGAGTCGGAGGTTCCTCCAAAAACTAAAAGTAAAATGACGCCATGATCCAGCTACTCCACTTCTGGGACTACATCCGAAGAAAATGAAATCACCCCCCAGAGAGGGAGAGCTGCGCCCCCACGTCCGTGACAAGCATTGCTCAGGACGGTCAGGATATGGAAACAGCCCGAGTGTCCCGTGATGGGGGAATGGGTAAAGAAAACGTGGGATGTGTGCACAGTGGAACATATTCAGCCATAAAAGGAATGACATGGTACCCTGGCAACAACACAGGTGACCTTGAGGGCATTATACTGCATGGAATATGTCAGAGGACAAACATCACAAACACCGTATGATCTCTTATATGTGGAATTTTTAAAAAGTGAGATCACAGATACAAAGAGCAGATTCGTGCTTGCCAGAGGAGGGAAGCAGGGGCAGGGCAGAACGGGCGAAGGTGGTCAAGAGGTACGGACTTCCAGTTGTGAAGCAAGTATGTCCCGAGAAGGTCGTGTGCACCATGGTGATTACATGTCTTGCGTAACTGAAAGTTGCTAAGAGGTTAAGTCTTTAAAGTTCTGCTCACAAGAAAAAAATTCTAACTAGGTATGGCAATGGATGTTAACTAGACTTAGTTGTGATGAATACTTCACAATTCATACAAATATTGAATCGTTCTGTGGTACACATGAAACTAATATGTCATGTGTCAATCATACCTCAGTTAAACAAACAAACCAACCTCTGCAAGGCAACCGGAACTATTTGTTCAGACGTTCTGCTCCAAGACCCACTAGCATCCCCTGCCACAAAAATGGGCCCTGCCAATATTTTCAGACAGAGGAAGTAAATAAAGACTTGGCATCTTGGAGCGTTAAAGCTGGAAAGAACCCTAGATTACTGAAATCCCCTCATTTCACAAATAGAAAACAGGCTTGAAAGCTCCACCAGGAACTCAGCCAGTTACACAGTAGGTGGCAGACCTGGGTCTTGAACTCATGTCCTCAGCCTTGCCCTGCCAAATAGATATTCTTAAAACACTGCCAGTTTTTTTTTTTTTTCTAACAGCTTTATTGAGATATAATTGACATGCCATATGATTCCCCCATGTAAAGTACACAATTCAGTAGCTTTCAGTATATTCAGAGAGTTGTGTGACCACCACCACAATGAGTTTTAGAACATTTCATCACCCCCCACAAAATGCCATACATCTGAGCCACCCCCTGCCCCGTAACTTCAGGCCTAAGCATCCTAATCTACTTTCTGTCTCTCTAGATTTATGTATTCTGGACATTCCCTATTCATACAACATGGGGTCTTTTGTGACAGCCTTCTTTCCCTAAGCATAATACTTTCAGTGTTCATCCATACTGCATTATACATCGGTACTTCACTCCTCTTTACTGTCTAAGGATATTCCATTGTAAGGAAGACCACATTCTATCTACCCGTTCATCGGTTAGTAGACATTTGGGTTCTTTCTACTTTTTGACTATTATGAATAATGTTTCTGTGAACATTTACATACAAGTTTCCATGTGGCTGTACGCTTTAATTTCCCTTGGGTGTGCACCTAGGAATGGGATTCGGGGTGACATGGTGACTCTGTGTTGAGCCTTTGGAGGAACTGCCTGCTGCTTTCCAAGCCCTGCCCCACCTTATGCTCCCAGCAGTGGTGATCAGGGTTCCAATTACCTGCCTTCTTGATAATAGCTGTCCTAGTGGGTGTGAAGCAGAGTTAATCAAACCACAATGAGGTTTTGATTAACTGTGCTTTTTTTAAACTCAGAAACCTTCAATACTCACCGGCTGCATTTACAAGAACTTAACGCTTCAGTTTGGTACTCAACTCCTTCTCTGGTCACCACATTCAGTCTTAACCTCCTTTCCACCAACCACTGCTGTGGGGACCCACATGCCAGCCACCCTGACGTCCTGATTGCCTTCCCTCCCCAGCTGCACAAGACCAGCGTTCCTTCTGCTGGGCTAGCTGTTCTTGAAATTGCATTCTGGATCGCAAAGAACCAGATGAGACAAGCCATTGGGGTTCCCAGGGCAAAACTGGGAAGGTACCAGTGGTGTCTTGTAAGGCTGGGGCCAAGAATGACCTTGTGCACAAGGAGGCTGCAGGCAGCCAGAGCGTACAGGCGATGGTGCCAGGCATGATCTCGGTCCTCCCCCAGTGCCTGGCTGTGTCCTTGGCAAAGCCAGGGCAGGAGATAGAGCCTTGGTTCCAGTTCTCAACATTTGATTTTTTTTCTCCCTCTGCTCTCCACCGCAGCAGATTAGGTAGGGTACCTTTGAGCCTGATCTGAAGTTTTCCTTATACTTGTATAAGAAACCCATTTAACATACTATAACTAGTAACAAAAATGTCAGTTACCTATTTTATTTAAAAAGATGTCTCTCTTGCCTGATCTCAGCGTTCCTATTCTGATTGTGCTTTTGGTTCTGGCAATTTCTTGATTTCACATTTATCATCTACACCTCTATCAGTCTAAACCCTTGTGAAAAACCTGCACTGAAATGCTATCGGAGTCAACTGTAATTGAAAAATAAAAGATTATTTAAAGTAAAAAATGCTATTAGGATTCCCCCCCACACACATACACCTTGAACCCCCTTGTAAATAGAAATGGCTTATGTTGGTTCGACTGGCTGTTTACTCTTCCAGAATATTGTCGAAACGTCGTCAGTACAAGATGCCTTTCCTTTAGCTTGTTTCAATGGTAGACGCACCACCTCCACCACAGGTGCGGTCCTCAGATGAACTTCCACCTCTGGGGCAGCCGGTTCCCTTAGCAAGGCAGGACATTTGGTTCCAAAATGAGCCATTTCTAACTAGGTCCTGTCCCTCCCCACCTCCCATTCTCCGACTTGAAATGACTGGCCAACTGTATTTAATCACCTGCAGGAAGGCTAGCACATTGTGTGCCCTTTTGCAGTAGGAAGTCGTATTTCAGTTATGAGTAAATTCTCTTGTAGGCCTAGAGGGAAATGGAATAGGAGAAGTGGAAGCAGTTTCAGAGCCCTGGTGTAAAATGTGAAGGAAAGCATTGTAAGTAATCTAAATCCTGTAGCCAGGGAGAGGACAAGCCAGTGTCACACGGGAGGTCTTCCCTTGAGAATTTACTTTATTGGATTAGATTGGAATCATCAACAACTGAAAGTCAATGTCTGCAGAGCCATTCTCTCCCTCACCAGTAGGCGGCGCTGTAGGCGCACTGTTTTCAGGTGCCCTTTCCGGGTTAGTGTCACTGCTTTTCATCAGCTGTTTATTCTCTGCCAGGTCTGTGTGCCCTCTCTATCAACCATTCCAATTCTTACGTGGCCTATCCTGGAAGCCTGACTACAGGCGAGATCGTGCTTTATGACGGACACTCCTTGGTAAGTTGACAGTGACCTGGGCTGTCCCAGCCCACCTGCTTGGCTCTGTGGCCAGTGGCAGGTGTGGGCAGGCAGTGTCGCAGTGGAGTGAGGTGCAGGGGCGGAAGCAACACTGAGGGAGTTTGTTCTGGCTACAGCGTTGGTGTGGAGGAGCAGGTAATATTTGCCCCACACCATCAGTCAACATAGCCAGGCGGCAGCATGCCAGGCCAAGGCAGACATCTGCAGCGTCATGGAAACCACGTGCCAGCTGGAGGCCCACTGTCGGCTTGAAGGTGTCTCGCCGCAGTGTGGCACAGTCTGTGACAGTGTGCGGCTCTTTCACGCTTCCAGCCCGCTGCGCTCTGGGCTTCACAGGGAGGGGCAAGGTTGCTGTGGGAAGCCCCTTAAAGATGCACCCAAGGAGGGCCTGCGACTACGATGTCCCTCGGCAGCAGGCACCGTTGGTTGTCTATCTTCCTGAAGGCAGGGGAAGAGACAGAAATGGAGTGTGGCCCCTGAAGCAGGGTCCGGGCACACCAGAAAATGACTGACAGTTTATATGTAAACATTCTGCTGGAAAGAGAGACAGGGAATCCAGCAAATGAGGGAGAGTGTCTCAGAAGAAAAGAGGAAGGAGAGGGATGTGAAACTCATCTTCCCTCTTTCCCGGCATCAATATCCGTTTTTCCTTTTCGCTGACAGAAAACGGTCGGCACTGTGGCTGCCCATGAGGGGGCGCTGGCTGCCATCGCCTTCAACGCCTCGGGCTCCAGACTGGCGAGCGCTTCTGAAAAGGTGAGTGCGCCCACGTCCTGCTGACACAGGGACTGACTGGTTCTGGGCCCGCCGGGGATCCACTTCCGCAGAAGAATTTCTGGCATGCTGTGGTCCACTGATGCATCTGTTAACTCAACAGACCAGAGGCCTGCGCCGTGCGGGACGCAAGATAAAAACTTGCCGTCTGCTGAGACGTGCGCGTGCCCGTGGCGGCAGACTCGGATAGGTGCGATGCTGCTTTTCATCGGTGTGGTGTAAACCAAGTGCTAGAATAATCTGGGCGTGGGATCAAGATGAATCTTCAAACGCCATGAAAAACAGATCCATTTCGACTGGCAGAGATTGACTCTTCTAGAAAGCCAGAGCCCTTTGAGCGGACACACACAGGGCCTTGGGCCGGGGTGGGAGGGGGAAGGGAGGCAGACGCCAACCGAGAGTCGCTTACAGGGCGCAGACGCAAAAAAGCCTCCGTGCCCAACACGCTTCCTCTTCGCAGACGGATGTTCAGAGCCAATGAAACAAGTTCCTTTCTGAAGGGACCTGTCTGTGTGAAGCCACTAATGGTATGAAACGTCCCCCTGCTTTCTTTTCCAGGGCACGGTCATCCGGGTGTTCTCTGTACCTGAGGGGCAAAAGCTCTATGAGTTTCGGAGAGGAATGAAAAGGTGTGTGTTCACTGTAAAACCCAGTTTAAAGTACCCACAGAGGTTCTGCAGTGGACGGCTGGCAGCCATCTAGGGAGAGGTGGGAGGGCGGCTCTGTGCCCTCCCCTCTCAGCCCCAGAGCGGGTAGAGCTATACGTTTTCAGGTAACTTTCCAGAGGCCCACGCACTGCTTGGTACACCCGAGAGTGGAGATGCCATTTTAACACAGTTCAGCCACAAGAGTCCTTTTTTTTTTTTTTTTTTTTTTGACCTGGATGGGTGGCCAGCAGAGGAGGAATGTGAGAGCAAGGGAGTCACAGTGCAAAAGTAATTCCTGGTCCCCTCTGTGGAAATGAGATTGCGGTGGTCTGGGGACACTTTTGGCTGCAGGTTTTGCAGCTAAGTGGTGCACAGAGCAGCTGGAAAACCTCCAAGGTGACAGGAGGGAGCAACGCCTTGTTTCTTCTTGCCTGAGACCGTGACCCTTCACGAATCTTTTCAGCATTAATTTCTAAGGAAGGACACGATCTTGAGGAGGTTCTAGAATACCCAGACTTCAGGGTACATGTAGCTGTCTTATAAAGCAGGTTTTGGAACTCTCAGGCCAGAACCCTCATTTGTTCCGGCTCACTGGTGCCCGTGTTGCTGTTTCCTAGGTACGTGACAATCAGCTCCCTGGCTTTTAGCATGGACTCACAGTTCCTCTGTGCCTCCAGCAACACCGAGACCGTGCACATCTTCAAGCTGGAACACCTCACCAACAGGTAAGTATGGCGCGAGATACAAAATACCCATCCAACTATGGGTGTAGGGCCCCGATTGCCCTGCTCTAGAGGCCGCTGCCGGCACAGCGGTTTCTTCTCTTCCTAAGGGCCAAACCTTGGCTTTCCTTGCGGGGCCTTCACCAGAGTGCCAAGTGCGTGTTAGCCAAGCCTTGCTGGAGAATGCATGGAGGCACAGAGTCTAGGGACACTCAGCTGGGGGCAGGTAACTTAATCTTTCTGGACTCCCATGCAGACCAATCATGAGCCCGTCTTCGGCTTGTTGTAAGGATTAAATGAGTTCCTTGACCTAATGCGTTGAGTATAGTACCTGTGTATGGTAGGCACTGGTAAGTATCAGCCAGTGTAGCTGTAAATGTAGTCATATAATCATTGCTGCTACACAACCACAGAGCACGGGGCAAACACGCTCGGTGCCCGTGGACGTGGCTGTGGCAGGAGCTGGGCAGGCTGGCAGTACAAAGCCTGCGTTAAGAGTGCAGCCAGGGCCGTGCATACTTGTTTCCTATTGTTGCTCTAACAAATTCGTGCATACTTGTTTCCTATTGTTGCTCTAACAAATTAGCATAAACTTAATGGCTTAAAACAGCAAGCATGCATTATCTCACAGTTCTGTAGGTCAGTAGGGCAGGACAGCTGGATGCTCCCCCACTCAGGGTCTCATGAGGCAGAAATGCCAGCGTCAGCTGCGTTCGCCTCTGGAGCTCGAAGTCCTCTTCCAGCTCACGCAGGTGGATTCCCTCTTGTGCTCTGGATTTCTCTGACTCTCCCTTCTGCTGTCCTTCTCCGCCTGCGGTCAGGGAGAACTCTCTGCTTTTAAGGGTTCACACGATTACATCAATCCCACCTGGACAATCTCCCTACCTACAGGCAGCTGGGCCGTACAATAGCAGTTGCTGCTGTCTCCTCACTGTCATGTTCCAGGGGCCGGGGCAGGGAATCTTGGGGCCCCTCTGAGAAATTCTTCCTGCTGTCATGTGTGAGCATGAATTTACCATGCTAAGTACATGCTACATGAGTGCCTGTGTCCTCTCCTGAAGACATTTTATACTCAAAAGCCGTAAAGGCGTGACAAAGTCCCCTCCCACCCACAGCCATCGTCTGTGGCTGTGTCACCTTGCCCAGCCCTCCTCACGAAGTCAAGATCCCACCTCTAGTAGCGCAGCAGATGGCTCACACGTGATAGCAGGCAGTTCCTCAGGGACTTCGGATACCTCGTGTCTCCTGACACTTCTCTTTAGCATCATTATAGGAAATTGAAACATGAAGCGTTAGTGATTAGTTCAGTCCCACTCAGAAAGCAGGTGGTGGGGCCACGATAATGATGCTCGTGCACTGAGAGCATCTCACAGTTTCTAGAGCATTCTCACACGCTTCCTCCCTTGGTTCCCACAATGTTCCTACAAGGCAGGCAAGGGAGTAGTGTCATAACCAAGGAAACAGGTTCAGAGAAGTTCAGCGTCTTGCTCAAAGCCAGCCTGTCTGCAAACTGGGGTCCACGTATAAGCACCACATTTCACATCCCCACCAGGCTTCCAGTGCTTCTCCAGGGTGGTAACCCCGACACATCTCGGATAAATGTCTCAAGTACATCGTCCTGCGCTGGGTTTCACAACGGTCCCGAGAGAGACCCGTCTTCTGAGATTGACATTCTTCTCCTCACTATGTGGTAGAACTTTCACGAGAAATACACTGGCCCCATAACGAGTGTGATACCGTCCTGGCCCCTGTGGTGTGCATATCCGTGTGGGCCTTTGTGGCTCCAGCCCAGGGTGCCAGCAACCAAGCCACTGCGCTGTGGATTTTTCAGTCCTGGTTCCCACTTCTGTCTGCAGGCTGGTGTCACACCCTTCTCCAGAAACCTTGTCCCCCACTGGTGTTTGACACACTGGGGGCTGCTCCTTGTCACCCCTCAGACTTCCTGCGGCCTTGCGAGTGTCCATCTGTTTACGTGCGTCCCAAAGCCCCGTTTGCCCTGTAGTTCTTACTCTGCACGTTTGTCGCAAAAATTGCATCTATATTCTAGACTTCTGTCACTTTCTAAAATTCAAGCCCCGTTCTCTTCCGGAGGTGTGACTCACTGCCCGTTGCAGCAGGCTGCAGCGCCGGGGCGCGGCAGAACAGTTAAGGTCCCCTTCAGTCCCGAGGGCCTTCGAATGAGTGACCCAGCTGCTGCTTTGGTCACGTCTTAATCCAAGGTCGTTATTGGTGCTTAAGACGGGAAGTTGCCATTGGGACTCAGCCCCCTCTCCAGGCTCTCCTGTTTCTGCCATCAGTCTCGGGTCACCAGGAACAACCCCCCCCCCGTGGTCCCCAACTCCCCCCTCAGCCACCCACGATGCGTTAACACATCCTGCGTGCCTGGCTCACATGTGCCCCCTCAGTCTCATTTCCCCAGCCGCTGCCCTCATCCACATCTTTAACGTTTCTTGTCTGGGCCAGTTCGTGACTCTTCTCTTTAGTCCCCCTCCTTCCAGGCTCTTCTGACCAGTCCCTCCCATCTCTCCTCAAAGGACTGATCTTCTGGATGTGCTCCTGGGCACTGACCCTCCCGCTCGGACACCTTCCTTCCCCTTTGCCCTTGGGAACAGAGTCCCAGCTCCTCCAGCCGGAGCTCAGGGCTTTCCTTGGTGCTCCTTACCTGCTGCCGCAGCTGGGCCAGCCTGGCTGTGACTCCCAGGTGCATTACTCCGCGCCCACATCTGAGGTGCCCTCCTCCGTGCCCACCCCACCCTGGGGCTCTGAGCCTGACCTGCCCTCCGAGCCCAGCCTAGAGGCCCCCACTGCCAGAAGCTCTTCAATCGCACCAGCCTCAAAGATGCCATCTTATAAAATAGCATTTGCCATGTGCCAGGTGCTGTGCGAGGCAGGCCTGTGCATATGCTGCCTGGTTAGTCATCACGGCTAGGTAACCATGACCATCCCTGTTTAGCAAATGAGGAAAGTGGGAACTGAGAGGTGGAGGTGCTTTATCCACTTCTCTCTCCTCTGTGGTTCTGGAGTAGCTACCACCCATGCCTTTATGTGATGTTAATTGTTCATGCCTTTTTCTTTTTTCGTGCACCGTGAACGTAGGGCCTTGGTATTATACATCTTTGTGCATCCCCACCCTGAGCACAGAGCTCCAGGGCGGGCAGTGCAGGGATGTTCTGTGATGTGTAACAGCATCCTCGTAGAATGATAGCTGTATGCCTACGAGGGCCCGTCACTCTCTCATGAGACCGTGGAGGCCAGGAGGTTTGCCCAAACACCGTCCAGCCAGAGGTGACAGAGTGAGAAATAAACCGCAGAGCTTCTGAGCCGCACTGCGTGCGCCCACCAGACCTAGTGCCGCAGACCAGGGACCTCTGAGCAGGTGTGGCCACCGTGGCCCTTGACGTGCTGCTCACCATGCAGAGCAGAGGCAGGTGTGGGTGCCCCATGCCTGTCCCCATCCGCCCTCACCAACAGAGCAGTCGCCCCTTGGGCGGAGGCCCCGGGGCGAAGTCTCATGACTGCAGGAGGCACACCAGGTCCCTTTGAATTATCTCCCCCATTAGCAATTGCTGGGTACCTGGTGCTTCAGGGCTGGAATCAGACACCGCCAAGCCTCTTGCCCAGAGGTTTGCTTCCCACTCAGTCTGGCTCAGAGGCCTTCACACTGAGATCTGGCTGTTCTTCCCTGAAAACCGGAAAGGCTTGAGCTTCCTTTACAGAGTCCAGCGAGCGATGCCATCTCATTCTCCACCCTGACCCCCTTTTAGAAATCTAGAAACCAGACTGATCATCAGATACAACTTGGTTAATGTAGGAAAGCAGTAGCATCGGGAACTTCTTCAGCGCTTCACAGTGGCTGCCCCAAAGCACAAACAGGCCCTCGCCGCCCCTTCGGCACTGCGAGAACAGCGTGTCCCGAGCTGTGCCGGGTGGGTGGAACGTGCAGAGGCGGTTCCTTCCTCAGGCGCTGAGTGACGCGCAGAGCCTCTGGGCGTGCGGATTTGCGGGGTGGGCGCCGGTGCCCGCAGCTCAGCCTCAGCCCACCTGTGCGTTGCTCCCCCAGTCGGCCCGAAGAGCCTTCGACCTGGAGTGGCTACATGGGAAAGATGTTCCTGGCCGCGTCCAACTACCTCCCCGCCCAGGTGTCCGACATGATGAATCAGGACAGGGCGTTTGCCACCGGGCGTTTGAGTTTCTCTGGACAGCGGAACATCTGCACCCTCTCCACGTACGTACGGAGCCCCCCACTCTCAACGCTGTTGTTGCTAATGTATTTGCCCAAAGCACAAACTCCCCAAATGCATGCGTAGAAAAAAGGAAAGAAGAGAAGACGGCCAAGAGGGACAGTGAGCAAAATCAAAACCCTACAGACTCCCGTCAGCTGCTGCTCCTGTCTGGTGACGTTTTCTCGGGTGGGAGCGGGCAGCTGGACGCTGGCAGGGGAACTTTCACCTTCAGGTGACGATGACAATGTCTTGAGAACAATTCTGGTTTTACATCATTATGTAAAAAAGCGCTCATTCCCATGCCTATGTTCAGACACCTGTGGGCTTGGCAGATGTTTTAGCTACGAAGTGAGAGGAGTTAAAACATTTTAAAAATGTCATAACACTAGCACGCAAAGGTGGCAAGCCAGATTTCCCACTTCTTCCCATTTTGCCACTGTCGAAGGCAGAGGTGAGACAGAGACAATGTCCCATTCAGGTAAGCTAATGTTTTTGTCAGCAATAGCTTTCCAGGGACTAATTGTGTGTACACATGTCATTTTGTGTCTTCAAAGACAAGAATTAATCCTCAAGGTAGATCACTAGGTCAGAATGCAAAGAAATAGCCAGAAGCCCAGAATCTGGGGTCAGCAGGCTGAGGGTCTGTTGGTGGCAGAAGCTGGTGATGGCCAGGGTGAGCGAGGCTTTGTCATTTGAAGCTGGTCTGTGACCTGTCCTTGTTGTAACCACCATGCCTGTTTCCCTTGGCTCCTAGGATCCAGAAATTGCCGAGGCTGTTAGTTGCGTCATCCGATGGACACCTTTATATCTACAATTTGGACCCTCAGGACGGAGGAGAGTGTGTCTTAATAAAGACTCACAGGTGAAGTGACTAGTTTTCAAAAAGACATCCTTTCCAGAGCCGGGTGTGTAGAGCTGTCACCTGGCCGAGCACGAGGACGCGCTTCGGTGCTCTTTTCTTCTTTACCTGTGGTCCCCGTGGCGAGCCTCCAGCGGGCACCTGCTCCGGGCCGGGCTCATTGTCAGGCGTCCTCACCATGCTGTACGCTCCTGGGAAAGCGCCAGGATGAACGACCACCAAACAAAACGTCCTCCTTGGCCTTTCCTCCTCAAACATAGCAGGCACTCAGACACATTTACCGAATTGAACTGAAAAGTTCTCTTCACTACTGTGACCAAGCACTGAATGATCTCATTCTGCTGTGCACAGGACAGTGTGAGCTGCCAGTGCCCCCTCACCCATGGAGCATCCCTCGCCTTGCATGTACCACGACAAGCAAAGGGCCAATCTCCCTTTATTAAATACATGCAAAAGGGGTCCCTGTGAAGTTGCATGATTGACCCTGGCGATCTAAGGTCGCTGCAGTTCACAGGGACCCAGGAGGGCACCGAGAGGTCTATCCTTGAAACCCAAGTGGCCAGGCGTGAGCTTCCTAGTGCCTTTCCTCTTGGAGGCGTCCTGGATATGTGATGGTCTTTTTTCTTTCCCCCTCTTAATTGGTGCAATTAGGTTGCTTGGCTCAGGAACAGAAGAGAATAAAGAAAATGACCTCAGACCTCCATTACCTCAGTCTTACGCAGCAACTGTAGCCATACCAAGCACATCTTCCTCCTCCACGGTGCCAGGTGAGCAGACATGGGGGCACGTGTCTAATGTGCCCCTCCCCTCCCTTCACTGTTGCCTGGGGATGCAGAGGTCACGGGAGGAGCCTGCAAACTCAGGCCCCTAAACTGGGCAGGCATGGTGGCACATACCCCTTTCCCTAATGAGGTGAGAATCGGCAAACTGGTGGGAAGCCTAGGCGCCTGGGTGGAAGGTGGGTGCGCCCAGCCCACCCGTCTCAGAGGCCGGGAGACCACCGATAGTGAGGACTTGGTCCTGAAAGGCGAAAGTGGCCTCCATCGTTTCCCTGGCTCTCCCTTTTTTGAGGCCCTGCCCCGGCGTCATGGCTCAGGAAGGGACCCCGTGGCTTCTCTCACGTCTCACTCTTGGCTTCCAGGTTACTCTGAGGACGGCGGGGCGCTCCGAGGAGAGGTTATTCCTGAACACGAGTTTGCGACGGGGCCAGTGTGTCTTGACGATGAGAATGAGTTTCCCCCTGTGAGCATTAGGAATCCTTAAAAGAGCAGCTCAGTCTAGATGCTTCGAGGGAAACCTCCACCTCGTGCATGGGGTGGAGGCACTTTCCCCGGTACCTGATCTAGAACTAATCCTCCTCTATAATACGCAAAAAGCCATAGAGTGTTGGTTGTGCTGTGCGCTGCCGATTCCACAGACTAGCCATCAGGTCACGCTCAACACGACAGCATTGGAGTAACTGAATACTAATCCAGGGCGTCTCTGTGGCCTCGCTTGCTACCTTTTGGGGCCTCGAATCCTTGACTTTGCTTCTTTAGCACTATCTCAGCTGCTCATAAGGCAGGAACTTTTGCTTGTGTTCACTCTTATTTTCGTGAGGCTCCTAAGGGTGCTTTTGCAAATTGCTTCTGTCTGTGGACTAAAGATGATAGTCAAACAGCCCTGCGCCCCTGTGCTCTGCGGGCACGCTGCGCCCTGCAGCTCTGGCCAGGCAGACCCCAGCTGCTGCAGCAGCTGCAGGCCCTCGTTCATTAACAGCTGTGTGGAGAGCGCCCCTGGGCAGCACCGGCTGGGTTTCCCAGCATCCTGCTTTGGCTGTGCTGGCAGCAAAGGCCCCAGGGTTGGCTGGGCACTGGGCTTGGCTTCTTCCAGCATCCCTGTCTAAACGGAAGATTCTCTCCCTGGGTGGCTGCCATGGCCTCCTTAGCTTCTGATTCTTCGGGCTTCCATGTAGGGCACCATATGGATGCCCCTTGTGAGCTTCAGCTAGAGAACATCCCAGAGAGTCAACCTGAAGTCATTCAGAGACAGAAGCAGCGTTTGGGCTGGGACTTGGAGAGCCAACTGAGTGACCGTCCTGGAGGTGGAGACATAGCCATGCGGGCTTTGCTTCAATGCCCATTAGGTCTCGGTGTGTCCTGTTTTCTCCTGGTCCTTCCTTTGTATCCGTTGAGATTTCATTTGCCTAAGGACGGAGCGCAGGTCTGGTCTCTTGTGCGAGACTGGAGGGCTGTGTGGGTTCCCATGAGGGCTCCGTGGGTTGCAGCTTGAGATTCACATTCTCGCCCTTACTAGGCAGATTGCCAAATGCTTTGCCAACGAGCACAGTTTATATTTTAGGGGTGGAAAGCAGTGGTTCCTAAAAGTACTGGTTATAAATTTAAAAACATCTGTTGGCTTGCTGGCTTCCAGAGTACCAAGTTGTTTTGCCTTTGGGTTCTCAGGCCCCAACTACCATAAAGGGTTTTTTCTGTCACCCACAAGTTGGTGCTTATTAATCTGAAGGTGCATCTTCCAGGGGCCAGAGTAAGTCGGATGCAGTTGGGGATAAAAGAGACTATTAGGTTCCATTTCAGTAATTTTGGTAAAAGTCTGTGACTGCTATAAAAGGTTATTATATCCTTAACTAGAATCAGAGCAGGCCTTACAACCTCTTATATTTATAGAATCTGGGTAGTTCAGACATCGGCACTCAGGAGGTGGTCTCTTGCCAAAGAAAACCTGCATAAAATTACAGGTATGCTTCGTAGAGCATTTGTCTGGAGTTAACGAAAAAAATGAAGATGCTTAAGACCTACTCCCGTGGCCTGCTCGCCTGTGCACTGCCCGCAAGCTGCACGCAAGCCAGCTGCCCTGTCTCCTCCCTCTTGGACCAAAGGAGGGAAAGTTGGCTTAAATTATGTCAGGGGTTTTATTCACATACAAGGAAGGCTGCCTGTGGTGAGATCACCGGAAGTGGTTCCCTAAAACGACCATCAGGCCCTGGCAAGTGCTGGGCAGCCTGTGTGCAGTGCCAGTGGTGTATGCCCCAGAGGTCACCAGACCCCAGCCTGAGCTCAAGCCTGCAGGTGACGGCGAGGAGAGGGCCGTGCCCCTGATACCGACGCAGTCGCAGGCAGGTTTCTCCACCTCGGCCTGCAAGGTTCAGAGACATGAGCACTGCTGGGATGTTCTTTCACTGTGGACCGTCTCGGTCACGCCCTTCCTGGCTGTAATATTCAACTGGAGATGCTAGGACAGCTTCCTCTCTGCCTTTGTTCTCCTATGCCTAGTATAGGAATATCTGTCCGGAATTCATGTACCTACATTCCTTAAAAATGTCCAGGATTATGAAAGAATCTTGGAGCCTCAGCTTGGTTAAAGTCACTTCTGCAGACACAAATGTGGGCTTACCTGGGTAATCTCCTGAGGGGCTCTGGGGGGGCTTTACCTTAAGGACTTGGGTCATCACTAGTGATTTAAAAAAAAAAAAAATACTGACACTTCCTTGGATACGGTCACTCCGACCTCCTTGGGATTTACTTTGCTCTGACGGCAATGAAAGAAAAGAGAACTGATCGTTCCTGGTATCTTAGAAAGACGCAGAATTCGGGAGGGTGGGCGACTTGTGTTTCAGGAACAAGCCAACCATGACAGGTGGGCATACTTCCTGACACTAGCCTTACTCTCGTGAGCAAGAGTAAGGGGACCGGGACCAGGGGTATCTACTGACTTTTTCATAGCGATTTAGCGGTCTGTGTTTACAAGATGAGCCTTTTTTAAAAATCCACGCATGCATATGAATACACACACAAATATTTTATACATAGTCAGTGTCTTCTGAAACTGTGCCAGACTCTCCCACACCTAAATAGGACGGGTGAGTTTTCTGTGGCGATGGTGCCCAGCCTCCCAGCCTCCCCTGCCAACCCTGCATGGGCACGGATCTGGGAATAATGCAGCCTGCTTAACAGCCTCTTCCTGGAAAGAGTAAGGCCATTCTGTTTTGATTTCGGTAGATAATCTTGTGCCGCGGAAGTCAGAAGGGCAAAACGAAGCAGTCATGCTGAGAAGCACACCTCAGAGATCAGGACACCCCCTATGAGGTGGTTTTGGAGAAAACAAGGAAGGTGGAAGAATGGAGTGCGGTTGTGGGCGCAGAATGGGGGGCAGGAACCCCAGGTGCCGCCCACTTAAGCCACAGGACGTGGGTCACTGCTCAGCAAGCCCTCCTCAGCCCTGGCTGCCAATGGGCATGGGAGACACGGTATACACTTCCTGCTATTTAAAATATATTACAGCCATTATGTCAATACTAACTAACCATATTGGTCTGTGTGGAATTTTATATTAAAAAGGGCATCCTTTTCAAATGTATGCTGTGTAAAAATGTACTTACAGGAAAATGTCTTCGAATTGTATTTCTTGTATATTACTTACACAGGGGGAGAGGCTGTTTTAGCCAAGCTAAGTATTGTTTGCAGTGATTGGGATAAATCACTCACTACCTTTGAGTCCCTTTTAGGACACTAATAATAAAATCATGGCAATGCAGTTTTGAGGCTCTCAGAATGTATTTCTTTGTGGTTTTAGGAAGCAGGAAGAATTCCTAAGGCCTTTAAAATACAGCCATTTGACCTTTAAAAGGGGGTGGGGGAGGTGGGGAGAGCCGTGGACCTACCCGCGTGGAGACCTGACTTTGTCTTGTCAGCACCCATGCTGCTCCAGCCGCTGCCCCCCAACAGGGGTGTCCTAGAAGGGACCTCAGGCCCCAGCCCAGACCTACCAAGTCAGAATATGTCCTTTCATGAGCTCCCAGGTGGTTTGTGTGCCTATTAAAGATGGAGAAGCGCTGCTCTAGGGGCCAGGTGGAACAAATCTCTACTAAGATGACCAGTGAAACTGGATGCATTAAAAAAAAAAAAAAGACTAGAACATATTGAGTGCCTGCCTCAAGGTCAGGTAATAGGCCAGACATTTTCATGTACCGCCTGGTGGAATCCGCAAAATCAGCTTGCAAGTTAGGCTAAGTAAGGGCCCAAGTTCAAAAGCTGGGGCTTGAACCTGGTCTGACTCAGAAGCCTGTGTGCTTCCCATCACAGCTCTTCACAGTTGTCCTCTCAAGCCTTCAGCGCAGAAGGGACAGCAGGGGATGCAAAGTGGTGGCTTCCAAAGAAAATTCTGAGACTCATTTTTTTTTAATTTATTTTAATTGTTGTTCTTGTACAGTTTTCTGTCTTTTGCTCCCATTCCAGCCCACTGCCCCAGCGCTCCCCACCCCCCTCCCATTTCCACCCCCGCTACTTTTTGTCCATGTGACTTTATATTTGTTGCTCCAAACCCTTCCATTTTTAAAGTGTAAACAGTAAAGAGGGTAAGATTGAAGTTAGGGTGTGAACTTGCCCCTCTCACTCCTTATGTTTCTGCCGGCGGGAACACTGGCTGGGGAGGTGGTTCGGCAGCGGCAGGCAATTTGGTGGGGATTACAGCAGGGAGTTACTGAAGGGTCCTGCGTGTAGTCCGCTTTGGAGGTGCGGTCATCAGCAATGTCGTGAAGGACGTCTGCAAGAACCTCCCTGACCTCAGGCAGTACGCGCTGGTATTCGGCACTGCCTGTTTCTAGAGGCACGGCTTCTGCACCATCGTCTTCTAGATTGAAAATAAGCGGAGGCTCGTGATGCTGCTCAGGCCCCACACCCCCATCACAGGCTCTGGCTCCACCTGGAGAGAGGGCAACAACAAAGCCCTGGTCAGACCCAGCACTAGCCCTGTGCTGCGAGAGCGCAGCCCCGAGGCTGACCGTGAATGAGTGCAAACACACCAGCACCTGACTGCCCCGATGACGGCTCTCCCTGTCCAGGAAACCCCCTGAGACTCTGAGTGCCTGTTCCACGATGCTCCTGTTGTCCAGAGTCACGTGGAACTTCTCCTTGGACTTGCCTTCAGAGCCGGCAGAACATTCAGTCAAGTACCTTTCATCTCTGCCCTTTGGGAGTAAATGTGTGTGTGTGTTTTTTTAATTGATTTCTTGGGTAGCAAATATATTCAATTTGGTGCCCCAGGCAGGCAGGCAGACAAGGCAGCTAATTTCACTTTGGGTTGCCGGTGAGATTCTTGCATGAATGAGAGCCTGGCTGCGAAGGCAGTCCCAGAGAGGAGTGGCGAAGGTTTGGAGCGGGGGCAGCATCCTCGGTTCTTAATGATTCAGGTGACTTTCCTTTGTTGTTTGCCTTCTCCATGCAAAGGAGTAGTCAAGGTATCTGATGAAAATGAAGGTAATACAACTGAATCCACAAAGGACAGCCCTTGGAAACACAGGAGCTCCTAAAGACCTCCTTTGAGTCTGAGCTCCTCGGCAGTCCAACATGAACATGTGAGCAACCTAAATGCAGGCGCTCGGGGGAAGCAGAGGAGTTTCTGGCACTGAGGTGGGCCAGGACTTTTTCCGATGGCT
Source organism: Anoura caudifer (assembly GCA_004027475.1). Classification (NCBI taxonomy): domain Eukaryota; kingdom Metazoa; phylum Chordata; class Mammalia; order Chiroptera; family Phyllostomidae; genus Anoura; species Anoura caudifer. Next base: position 95,952 of record PVKU01002826.1, on the reverse strand, counting down.
CCGCATGCATTCTCATGAAAAGCACAGCTGTGTGATTAGCGTGCTCCCGCGATGACTTCTTCCCACGCCCTTTGATAACAAGATGGCAGCACATCAGATGCAGTTCAGTAAAAGCACATCTACAGGGGCCAGGACCGTGCTCCTGAGGATGCAGCTTTCAGTATGGACAGGGGTAAAATTTGAAATGTTGAGTGACAAGAATGGGGAGATCGCATACCCTTTCAGGACTGGTCCACGGTGGTTTTCCTCCTGTGATTGAGATTCAGGTTGTTCAGCAGAGTAGGAAAGTTTATTGCCTTGGCCTAGTTGGGGGTCAAATTTAGCTCTTCTTCACTGACAATAGAGAGCGGTCACATGAGGTTTGGCAGTCAGTCAAGCGAATGTTGGGACTGACTCCTCATAAAAATCAAAGACTTCCAATTAAGGGAATAGTAGGGGTGGCTTGCACATAACTAACCCCCTATCGATAACAATTATGCATTCTAGGCAACATATTAAAAAAAATTGAAGGCACTAGACAATAACCAATACAGGCAGAAACTGAAAGGGATTCAATCCTTGAAGGAAAGAAGCCACTCTGGGTTGGGTCTGTTTAAAAGTTTTCTCTCCTGGTAAGGAACCCCTGCCGCCCCCCATCCCACCCCAGTCTGCGTAGCACACAGAGCAGCTGCACCCCAGGAGGAAGCTGTGGTCTTTGTGACTTGAGGAATCAGGGCTGCCACAAGGGATGAAACCTGGTGAGCAAAATCCTAGGTAGGAGGGAGCCAGCGAGGGGAAGCGCCTCAATCTGCAAATAAACTCCTTTAAAATCCCTGGCTGAGCCCTGAACTCTGCATGCACAGGGGAGACGAGCTCTAGCTCGTCTGAAGAGTTCAGCAGGCCTTTCTGTGCTACCCACTGAGGGGGAGATGGAGCTTGGAGTGTGAATTCTATGAAGTTAGAAAGGCTTCGTAAGCATTTCATATTTTCCACTGATGTCCCAAAAGGTTCATGCTAGGAGTAAAAACCATGCCCCGGGACGGAGGCATTTACCTAAGGTTACGGATCAAAGCTGAAAGAGCCAGTTCTAGCAAAGCGTAAGGCCAAGACTACACAAGTTTAAGGGGATCAACTACTAATTAACTGCCCATAACAACAACAAAAAAAATAACACTCCTTAAATTATAGAAGTCAGAATCTCTACGATGGATTGCCCGCAACATCCAGTGTTTTTTTTTTTTAAAAACTACTAACTAGGAAACTTCCAGCTTCTAGCACAGCATGTAAGGAACTTAGAAGTCATGACTCCACTCTAACAAGTGAAAATTACTGAACAAACTAAAAAAGCAACAGCTCTTCTTAGACCCGTCAGAGAAGTGAGGTCACAGGGCAACCCGGAGCCTCCAAAACTGGAGACACAGATGAATAAGCAGGACAGCAACACAAAGGAGCAGATGCCTCCGGGGACCTGTGCCCGGGGCAGGGAAACCTCCACTGCAGCTGATGAACTAACTGCGGGAGACTTAGCTTGCACAGCCTGAGAGTTGAACATGCCACGGGGCCTGTTATTTCTGAGATGGAAATTCTGAGAAAGAATCAAAAAGAAATGCTAGTGATCAAAAACACCGGGACAGAAATAAGAATAACAATGCCTTCGATGGCTCATCAGACTGAAAACACAGTTGAGAAAAGAATCTCGGAGCTTGAGGATATCTCAAAATAGAAAAGCGAAGACAGAAAAAAAAGACTGAAAAAAACTAGAACAGAATATCCAAGAACTGTGGGACAACTACAAAAATTATAATAAATGCATAATGGGAATAGCAGAACGGGGAAAAAGAGATAAAGGAGCAAAGGAAATTTATGAAATAAGAATTACTGAGATTTTTCCCCAAATTAATGACAGATACCAAATCTTAAATCAAGGAAGTGCAGAGAACACCAAGCAGGATAAATGCCTATAAAAGACAATGCCAACAGAATAAGATGACAAGCCATAGACTGGAAGAAAATATTTGTAAAAAAACATATCTGATAAAGGTCTGTTAAACAAAATATACAGAGAACTCTTAAAAGTCAACAGTAAGAACATTAACAACCTAATTAAAAGGTGTGCAAAAGACCTGACTAGACACCTCTCCAAAGTTGCTATACGGTTAGTTAACAAGCCTAAGAAAGATCGTTCAACATCATGTCCTTGCATAACTGCCAATTTAAACAACAGTGAGATACCACTACATACCTATGAGAATGACCAAAATTGAAAACAGTAATAACACCAAATGCTGGTGAATATGTGGAGCAATAAAACATTCACTCACTGCTAGCGGGAATCCAAAATCGTACAATCACTTTGGAAGATAGTTTGGTGTTTTCTTACAAAACTAAACAGATTCTTAACATGTGATGTAGCCATCATATTCCTTGGTATTTACCCAAATGAGTTAAAAATGTATGTCCACACGAAGATCTGCACATGGATATTTATAGCATAATTGTCAAAACAATTCATAATGGTGAAAACTTGGAAGCAACCACGATGTCCTTCGGTGGGTGAATGGATAAATAAGCTGTAGTGCATCCACACAATGGGATGTTACTTAGCACTAAAAACAAATGCTATCAAGCCATGAAAAGACATGAAGAAACCACAAATCCTGCATTAATCAGCATAGGCTGCCACAACAAAATACCATAGAAAACTATAAATCAATAGCCCTTATGGACATAGATGCTAAAAAATAAAAATTAAAAAAAAAAAACCCATCTCAACAAATACTAACAAACTGAATCGAGCAGAATATTAAAAAAAAATTAAACACCATGATTAAGTGGAATTTATTCCTAGTGTGCAAGTTTGCCTAAACATACAAAGATTAATGTAATACAATGTATGTTGCCCTCACTGGTATGGCCCAGTGGGTTGAGCACTGGCCTGTGAACCAAAGAAGGGTCATGGGTTTAATTCCCACTCAAGGCACATGCCTGGGTTGCAGGCCAGTTCCCCAGTCAGGGGCATGCAAGAGGCAACCAATTCATTTCTCTCTCTTCCATATTGATGTTTCTCTCCCTCTCTTTTTCCCTTCCTTCCTTTCTCTCTAAAAAATAAATAAAATCTTTAAAAACCATTTAACAAAATCCAGCATCCTGTCATGATATAAACACTGGACAAACTAGGAATAGAAAGGAACTTCCTCAATCTGATAAAAGGTGTCTATGGAAACCCCACAGCTAACATCATACTTACTGGGGAAGAATGACAGCTCCCCCACTAAGATCAGGAATAAGATAAAAATGTCCACTCTCAGCACTTAAATTCAACATTGTGCTGGAGGTTGTAGCCAGAGAAATCAGACAAAAACAAAAAACAAAAGGTATCCAGATTAAAAAGGAAAAAGTAAAACTATCTCTATTTGTATAGATGAATTATATAAAGAAAAGTAAATGGACAAAAATCTTCAATTAAAAAGCAGAGACTGTCAAAGTGGATGAAACAAGAGTTTTCTCTATGCTTTCTACTACAGATTTGTTCTAAGTATGAAGCAAATTAGTCAAACGTAAAACAGATACAGGAAAACAGATATATCATAGAAACCGTAAGCATAAGAAACCAGAGTGGCTACATTAGCATCAGACAAAATATACTCAAGACACGTGGTACTAAGATAAACAGGGATATTTCATTTTTAAGGAAGACAAAACTAAAGGGAAATGTAGACAAATCCACATCCTAAATGGATATTATAATAGCCCTCTCTCAATAATTGAGAGAACTAGGCAAAAAAATTAGAATACAGATGATTCGAACAACTATCACCTCCATTTAACCGACACTTATGAAACATGATACACAGAACTACATTATTTGCTTCACTTTCACATGGTATGTTTACCCGTGTAGAGCACATGCAAAGCCATACAAGTCTCAGTAAATTTCAAAAGATTAAAACCTTCCAGAGTAATTTTCTAACCATGATAAAACTAAATTAGGAAGCACAAAAATAAGATATCTAGAATGGCCCCCAAATCTGGAAATTAGGCAACACATTTCCAAACACAGGTTAAGGAGGAAATGAAGAAACACTTTCATCTAAACGATGATGAAAACAAAGCCTATCAGTACTTGTGAGGTGCAGATAAGGCAGCATTTAAAAGGAAGGGTGAGCTATAAATGCTTCTGTTTGAGTACAAGACAAGTTCAACATTAATTACCTATATGTCCACTCTAGGAAACTAAAATAGGGAGAGGAAATTAAACTCAAAATAAGTAAAGAAAGAAATAATAGAAATAAAAGCAGAAATCAGGACACAGAAAACAATAAAGGAAATTAACAAAGCCAAAAGCTGGTTTGTTAAAAAGGTTAACTAAACAGATAATGAGGAAATAATATGCAGTTGTATGCTAATAAATTTGACAACTCAGATGAACAGATTTTTGAAAAACACAACTACCCAAGCTGATAAAAGACATACAAAATCTGAATAGCCTTATATCTTTAAAGAAATTAACTTTATAACCAAGAACTTTTCCTTCAAGAAAACTCCAGGTGCAAATGGGTGTACAGGTAAATTTAATCAAAAGTGAAAGAAATACCAGTCTTACATAGACTCTTCTGGAAAATAGGAGAAGGGAACACTTCCCAACTTATTTTATGAGGTCAGCAAAACCCTGATTCCAAACCCTGACACGGACATCATAAGAAAAATTATAGAACTTCCAGCTAAGATGGAGGCATAGGTGGACACACTGTACCTCCTCACACAACCAAAATTAAGGATAACAAAGATTTAGAAACAAGAAAACAACCAGAACTAACAGAAAATTGAACTGTACAGAAGTCCGACAACCATTCACCCAGACTGGTAAGAGGGGTGGAGTAGCGGCAGGAAAAAGTGGAGGTTGGTGGACCCAGGTGTGCAGGAGCCCCAGGTGTGCAGGTGGCAGCTAGCAGACCCCAGGTGCACAGGCAGTGACTAGCGGACCCTGGGTGCTGGGGTGGCAACAGGCAGACCCAGTGAGGCCATGCAAGGTGGCTGGCTGACCAGGCGGTCCCACACTTGTGTGCAGATAATCCAGGGGAAAACGGGGAGCAAGACAGACCTCGCAACCCAGGGCCCCAGTGCCGGGAAATAAAACCTAAAAACACCGATTGAAAACACTTGTGGGGGCTGAGGTGCTAGGAGAGACTCCCAGCCTCACAGGAGAGTTCGTTGGAGAGACCCACAGGGTCCTAGAACGTACACAAATTTACCCACCCACACAGAAATCAGCACCCGAAAGGCCCAATTTGCTTGTGGAAAGCGGCGGAAGGGACTGAAATACAAGAGACTGGAGCAAGCGCCATTGTTTCCTCTCTGACCCGGCCCCCACACACAGTGTCACAACCCAGCGACTGGGCTGCCCTGCTCTGGTGAACACCTAAGGCTCCGCCCCTCACTACATAACACGCAACCAGACAAAAAAAAAAAAAAACCAAAATGGCTCAAATGGGAGAACAGATCAAAGCCCCAGAGCCAATTCATCTAAGTGACCAAGAGTTAGCCAATCTATCAGATACACAGTTCAAAACCCTGGTGATCAGGATGCTCACAGAACTGGTTGATTTTGCTCACAAATTAGATGAACAAATGAAGGCTATAATAAATGAAATGAAGGAAAACGCACAGAGAACCAATAGAGATGGGAGGAAAACTGGGACTCATATCAATGCAGTGGACCAGAAGAAGAAAGAAACAATTTCAAAAAATGAGGAGAGGCTTAGGAACTTCCAGGACATCTTTAAACGTCCCAACATCCAAATTATAGGGGTACCAGAAGGGGAAGAGGAAGAGCAACAAGTGGAAAACTTATTGGAACAAATAATAAAGGAGAACTTCCCCAATCTGGCAAAGGAAATAGACTTCCAGGAAGTCCAGGAAGCTCAGAGAGTCCCAAAGAAGTTGGACCCAAGGAGGAACACACCAAAGCACATCATAATTACATTAGCCAAGATTAAAATGAAGGAGACAATTCTAGAAGCAGCAAGAAATAAGGGGACAGTCACCTACAAAGGAGTTCCCATCAGACTGTCAGCTGATTTCTCAAAAGAGACCTTCCAGGCAAGAAGGGGCTGGAAAGAAGTATTCCAAGTCATGAAAGGCAAGGACCTACATCCAAGATTGCTCTACCCAGCAAAGCTGTCATTTAGAATGGAAGGGCAGATAAAGTGCTTCTCAGATAAGGTCAAGTTAAAGGAGTTCAACATCACCAAGCCCTTATTATACGATATGTTAAACGGACTTATCTAAGAAAAAGAAGATTAAAAATAGGACAGTAAAAAGACAGCAAACTCACAGTTACTAACAACCACACCTAAAACAAGAGCGAACTAAGGAAATAGCTCAAACAAGAACAGAAACACAGAAATGGAGATCACATGGAGGGTTAGCAACAGGGGAGTGGGAGGAGGAGAGAGGGGGGAAGGTACAGAGAGTAAGTAGCATAGATGGTGAGTAGAAAATAGACAGGGGGAGGGCAAGAATAGTGTGGGAAATGTAGAAGCTAAAGGACTTATGACACATGGACATGAACTAAAGGGGGGTCATGGGTGGGAGGGGATGTGCAGGATGGAGGGGAATGAAGCAGGGGAATAGGACAACTGTAATAGCATAATCAATAAAATATATTTAAAAAAGAAAAAGAAAAATTATAGACAAAAATCTTAGCAAATCAAACCCAGATAAATAAATATATATATATAAAACCACAACTAAGTGGGGTCTACACAGGAATTCCAAGTTGACTTAACATTTAAAAAATGGTGTGAATCCAAGCATTACGAGGGTCCTTACACAAGCACACACATAATAAAAACTGAACAAATTGTACCATTGAAACCTGAGCCTTTCACTGCGTGTAAAGTTGGCCTCGATTACTTTTTACAACATGGAAGAACAGCGAGACGCCTCAATTGTAGGCCACACGGGCTGGTTGCCTTTTTAAGGCCACTCCTAGTTCATGACCATAAAATCACAACCCCGTCATAAAAGGACACACATCTTTCTCTAATCTAACATCGTGGATGTCATCCCATCTAGCTCAGCCAAAACCAGCAGTCGGTGACTGAGGTGCAGGTTTCCAGGGGCTGCGGTGGGGCGGGGGCAGAGCCTGTCCCTGTTCCCTGCTATTAGGTTTCATCCCATCCGCCTTAGACTTCGGCCCTCCCCACCCTGACTCTCCTGGGAGTTTGATGCCTCCTCAGAACAGACGTCCCCTGGGTGTTACCGTTCCTGTCTGACTGTGATCATTTCAAACAGTCCTGTTACTTCTTAGTAACATGTACGATTCCAATACTGTGGTGCCGAGGGCTTTCTGGCAGGGTTATTGCTTTTGAAATTAACTCAGCCTGGAGAAACCATACCTCTTAGATAATGTCATGTAAGGACTGTGATCTAGAAACGTTCCATCTGAAAGCATAACAATTATCGGACTGGTCTGCGTTTTAGGGTTTGGAGAATCAAAGACTGTTGTGGCATTTTTCATATCCTCCAAGTTATGAACTCATAGAACTTGTTTTGTTTTTCTGCCACATTTTCTTTGGGGTCACTTCTTTACACTCAGGGAAAATAATTTTTGTTCTGTATTATATAATTCTTTGGAAAGCTCTCACATCAAATAACTGAATCAAATTGGAATCCGCAGCAGGTCCCAGATTCTGATGGGGTTAGGGGTTTTGTTTGTTTTTCATTCATTTAAAAAAAAAAAGTTGAAGTTCTTGCTAGGTGCAAGATACCATGCCGTGCACATCGAGGCAACAAAGATTAAACAGCTTACAGAGCTCTGAGTTTAGAGGGCTTAAAACTAGTAGAGGAAATAAAACATGGACCTCAACAACTGGCATGTATGTGAGAAGAGTGAAAATACAGAATACATAAAATGGAGTCACTTTAACCAAGCTGCTCAAATTAACATTATGAAGGCTGAGGCACGAAGAAACAAGTCTATTCTTGTTGTCAGTAGCCTGGGAATGTGAACTTTTTGAACTTTCTGGTCCTGCCTCCATGCCTGGCTATGCATCTGGACACGTAGCCCAGTCTTCCAGATAGTGATCACCGCCTGAAGGGCTCACATACATATCCACCGGACATCTGGCTGACAACTCTCTTGGATGAATTCTAAGAATGCGGGATTGATAATTCTCAAGAATGTGCTTTTTACTATAACAGTTCTTCATTTTTCTTTCTTCTTTGGAACACTTCTTGGTTTTTACCTATGTTCCCAGGATGCAAACCCTACGACCCTTAAATAAATCTTTATCGCTTATTTCGAACAAAGCCTCCAGTCTCTTTGAGCTTGTTTGACTTACGGCAGAGTGTGATAAACATCGGATTTCTCCAGATCCTACAGAGCTGAGAAGATGAGAGAGAGGCCAAGGAAGAGGGCCTTGCTCTTGGAGCAAATGGAAAGGGAGAGGAACCCAGAGTGGAGGGAGTGTGAATTCAGTTGGCAGAAAGAAGCCACCAGAAGATTTTGAGAACCATTCTAATCTAGTTATCACATTTCTAAAACATACAAATACATTTAAGATGATCACTGAGTGAACCCACAAGCAGAGGCTTCAGTTGATTTGCTAAATAGACCTCTCAACTCTATTTTCTGAAACAGTCTATTGTCAAGTAAATTGCACTTCCAAATATCTCTAAGCTTCCATTTAATGTTCATCCAAGCTGGCATCTATAGCATAACAGTGAAATGTGGGAAGGAAAGAAGGAAGGAAGGAAGGAAGGAAGGAAGGAAGGAAGGAAGGAAGGAAGGAAGGAAGGAAGGACAGACAAGCCAAAATGGAGTCACTTAAGCTAAGCTACATCACCAATCCAAAACCCACTAACCTAACTGCAGTTTCAGCCTCTCTCTGGAGTGGAATTTTAAGCCAATCAATCTGGAATCCCCTGATCAATACTAGTGAGATTATCTGCAGGATTAAACCCCTGCCATTTCTTTCCCCCACAAGAAGATGACTGCCCTAAAAACAATCCTTTCTTTTCTTTTGCTAATAACTCCCCTGCCGCACCCTCTGCCTATTAAAAACATTCCATTCTGTACACCACCCCTGCAGAGCACCCTTCCAGTTGCTAGACGGGTTGCTGCCCAGTCCATGAATCACTTAATAAAGCCGATTAGAGCTCCAAATTTACTCAATTGCATTGTGTTAACAAATGAAATGTTTTTCAAGTGAAAAGGGACTGCACAAATGTGCTAAACCAGCTCTGAGCTTGTTGGAAATTTAAGCCCAGTAGGAAGGCCTTGTTTGCCATGTATTGTGGGTGCACAGGGCCTGTGCTGGGGCCTTGGGTGCTGGGACCTTCTGCTGGGCCCAGGCTTTGGTGGGGAGCACTGTCAGAGGTACTGAGGGCTCCCCAAAGAAGGGCCGCCCACACTCATTCCTGCAGGTCTGAGTGAGAGTCCAGATGGGGCAGGGGCCCCTGTCCAGGTGTGCAGGCCTGCACCTCACTAACTCACCAGTAATGAAGAAGGCCTTGTAACGCTCCAAGCGGACAGTCTGCAGGGCTCCGTACTCTCCAGCAGCCCCACTGTTGGGGTGAAACAGCACCTGAGGAAGGGTGGCAGGGCTTACTAATAAGAAAACCATGCTAGATGCCCCCAGGAAGCATCACTTCCTTTGTCATGATCCCTTCTTCCCACCACCCCTACTATCCTCGCCCCCCGACCCCACCCTCCACAACTCCAACCCTGCCCCAAACACGGACAGACGCAGGAGTCCACCTCAGCCCACTCCTGGGAGCATCCGTGAAGTGGCTGGAGAAGGCTACTGCTCTGATAAGACTCCTGAGCCCAGTATCAGCTACGTGATTTGAAGGGTCCAGGGCAGAGGGAGAATGAGAGAAACCGGTCACAGGCCCAGGAGGCCAGCCGTGCCTGGGCTCCACCCTCCAGGTTCAAGATGGGGCCTGGGAACCTGTGTGTTTCACAGATTCCCAGGGATTCTGACACAGGTGATCCTCAGATCTCCTTGCCAAATGGCTTCTTCAGCACCCAGTTGATTTTTTAACCCTCACTTGAGCAAGGATGGCATAAGGAGGAGGCATGACGAGAGGACCTCTGAGTGTGACTTCTCCAGGAATGGGCACCGCCTAACCTCTGAACGGGATGTCCTCACCTTTGACTCAATCCCACCCCACTCAGACTGAGGGACTCCTTCCTCAGCAAGTCGCAGATGGAAGAACCCCTACAGAATGGAAACACCTAATTCGGGGTTCCCAAGGGCTGGATTTGGAACAAAATAAGTGACCAGTGTCCTTGCTAGGTTGGTGGGTTTGGGCTGGGAGCAGGAGACCGCCCTGGTATGAATCATGACCGATATATACCACTGGTAAGGCGCTTATGTGATTCACAGTTTCCATGGGGCTAAAACAAAAAAATGAGAAACGTCTGTTGGAGCAGTGAACAGCTGTCCCCCGAGTTTCCCGGCTCTGAGAGGATGCCGAGGGTGGGGCTCCTCGCACACCTGCCTCTTCCGTGCTGTGCTCTCGTGACAGCCTCTGCAGTGCCCAGCCAGCATGATGACAGCGGGCTCCTTCCAAACAGGAAAAGAAGTTGTAACTCAAAACCCTCACTTCTTCCAACCCTGCTTCGGGAAGCCAAGCCGCTCACCGCAGGAGGCTGTTTGGTTTCCTTCTGGAGAGGGCAGGAAGTGGGAGACTTGGAAAAACTATTGTCAACTGATCTATAATGCACTCCGACATCCAGAAGATGGGGGTCAAGGTCTGCTGGTTCAAACCATTGACATAGCGTCTCAGTAACAGAAATTCCATACTGTGGGCTGGAATATTTATGCAATGTTACCAGAGGCAACTTCCACAGTCCAAGAGGAAGCTAATTTAGGGATGGCTCACTCTCAGAACAAGGATGGACTTTGGAAAACTTGTATATGCCTTTTTCTTTCCTTTGCGCAGACTGATTACAGTGTTCTTGTTTATAACAACATAGGAAGGAGGTTGGCAAGTTTACCATGAATCACAGCTGCAGATATTTCCTCTGCAGAGCGCGCCGGGTCCAAATTTCAATGATGAAACTGTCTTCTCAAAACATGTTGCCCCTTCTTGGTTGCCTTTCTCACCTGTTTGCTTTTTTGCATGTTATTTTGTGTTTTAAGCACACGAGCATCGCCTTACCTTCGGTCCTGAAGGCCGGTGCCTGTGTCACATGCCCAGAAGGAGGCCCTCCTGCCCCACAGGGTGGGGGTACACAGCGCATCTTTTCCAGAAGTGGTCAGCCCTTCACCAGCCACCCGGGGCGGTGTCTTTCACCACTAGAGGCCTCCCTAAGAGAAGTGATCAGTGTTCAAGGAACCAAAATCCAGCTTCTGTCCTTTCAAGGTATGGCCTCTGGGGATGTGCCAGGCATTTTAGGACCCACGGCAGCCCCAGACTGGTTTGGGCTGGACAGCGGCAGAGCTGTTAAGCAAGCCTTCCCTCTTTGGACTTGTTCATAGCAACTGGGGCTGAGATATGACTTGACCAGTCAAGGTGAAGTCTGGGAGATGGGTGAGCACAAAGTGGGAATTCGATGCCAGGCTGCACCCCCCTTCCCGGCCCCCCTCTCTCTCCTGCGGTTGCCCTCTTTGCCAAGACACAGATCTGTCAAGATCAGAAGCAGAAGGCTCAGTAAATGCAAGAACATGCAGCATGAATTCGGCTGCTTTTGGTTTTGAACGTCACATCCCATGATGTCCCTAGCTGCTGCCCAGGAAGTGACTAGTGAGAAGACCATTCAGTAGGAAAGCCAGTAGCCCATTAATTTGCCTTTAAACCTCTCCACAAAGGACCTAAACGGGTACCAAAAAGTAAGTGCCTCTAGGTTACTACTTCATTTGCAAAATAGGGAAGAACCCAATTGCTGAAACATATTTGCATATTGTATTGAGATGACTATCTAGGAGTCACTCGGAGCTTTCTGAAACCAAAACGGTTTCCTTCTAAGTCAAGCCATATCAGAATCCTTCTAAGCCCAGGATATAACTAAGGGTGACCACAATTAAATTGTGCTTATTTAAAAACACAAGTAAATATGTGTGTATATCTATATAATCACTCAGTTTTACCTCCTGGCCTTCCTTCAGCAAATTACAGATGATTTAGTATAGTCTCTTTAGTAGTTGACCAGAAAAGTCCAAGGCCAAATTCAGACCAAGGCCAACAGCTACCTATGTTGTCTTCAGGCTCCAAATAATCTTATAGCAAGCGTCTTCGCTAACACCGCCAGAACTTGGTGCTCTGGGAGCCTGGTAGGGGCCCACAGGTGCCTGCGCCCACGTGCTTTCACTCGTGAAGCTCTCAGCAGTAGCTTCCAGCGAGAAGTAACCGTGGGGATTTCCATCTGGGCCGTGGGGTGCAGCCAGCCCAACTCCAGCTGCATTACCACGTATCATGCGTTCCCACATACCATAGGTTCCCATGAAAAGCCCAAATGGTGTTGCGGTTTGTATCTGGTCTTTGTTCCTGACTCCTCAGCCCAAACCCTCTGGGCACTAGACCAATAACTGCTGAGCCCTGTGGATGGGGCCTCTGTGTGTCTGCAGACTTGAGAAAGAGCAAGCGGTCTCCCCTCTGAGAACGGAAGTCACTGCAGAGGAGCTGGCTTCCACAAGCGACCGACAGCAAGACCACAGTCCTTGAAGCACTTCCTGGTGACCCCAATTAGTCTATCGGTAGCCATGGTGACAAACACTCAGGAGCACCTTCACTGACGTCCTGGATACTGACGTCACAATCTGCAAACTTCCAGCCTGAAGGAGGAAATCATCTTCCTGCGTTGCTGCTGCTCAAGGGGAGGGCCCGACCTGGGAGGCTCTGCAGCTCTAAAGGATCAGATATTCCGGAGAGAAGCGTCCTTCTTGGGGGGACACGCCAGGCATCATCTGACAACACCTAGAATCTAATGAGTGTTCAGAAGCACTGGTGACCCGCTCAGGCTTGCTGGGGTGGGCTGAGTGGGAAGGGCAGCTTCAGCAACCGCCCCAGTACATTTGAGTAGCATTTGAGTCATTTCCGTGTGACCCCCTTGATAAAGACGTAAATATAAATAGACCCTGTGATGTGTGGGTCCCTAACTGAGGAGCCCTGTGCTCACAGAGCCTTACAAAGGGGGTTCCGGTTCCTCTGTCCTCCTTCCCTCCTCCCACTTCCTCTTCCCCTTTTGGAGAAAGGAAAACATGCAGAAATGACAAGGAAAGGTCATCGGGTCTACCATATCTTGGCTGTGCTTCAGAGCACCTGAAGAGAGGACACCGGGGTGCCGGCGAGCACAAGCCCAAAGCTAGTGTGAAGGCTGCAAGGCCTCATGCTGGGCTCTCCAGGAGCCAGGGGCCTGCCCCCGGCACCCAGAGGTCTCTCACAAGGAACAAGCACCATTGTGCACCTGTCCTCCACCAAATCGTTAGACATAAATCTGGACTGGCAAACTGGGCTGCTTATGGGGGAAGGAGAGGAAAGAGAGGTTCAGCTCTGAGGAGTCACCCTCGGGGGCTCTGAAACTGGGTCTGTGGCGACCATCTGCATGCATCTCCTGAGGATGGCTCTGTCCGCACAGAGGCGAACAGGCCTCAGGCAAGAGGCGGCAGTTCCATCCGCTGAAGAGCCGGAGACGGGTACACATGTCCTCCACTTACCCTGTGTCCAGTCTGCGAGCCGCCAAAGAGCACCTCAGAGGCATCCAGACCATCGAAGTGTCGGCCCTGGGGCAGGCGAGCCCCAGCCAGAGCTAGCACCGTGGGGAAGATGTCCAGCACGCTGTAGGGAGAGTAAGACAGCCTTGGTCCCAGATGGTCCCAGACTCTCTCCCAGACCATGCTGTGGTGAAAACCCCCCTGAACCGGCCCAAACCCAGCCTCCAGCAGCCAGCCCCCTCCACCTGCCGGTCCTTCCTTCAAGTGCCACCTTGATTTCTGCTCCTACAAGGCGCAGAATGACCTGGGGGTTCCGCACCAGGCTCCACACCAGGGTTGCCTGGGCTCAAATCCCAGTGCCGCCACCCGTCTAGCTCCTCAGGTTTTCTGTTCTCTAAAATGGGCCTATTCATCATAATAAAGGCACGGAGAAGAAGCTGGCACTCAGAAAGTGCTCCCTGAACATCTGTGTCGTGGCTGTTCACAGGTGCGCCCCCATGGACCCATCTAAGCGGTTCTGCCTGTCCCCAACTAGGCCACAGCCAGTCACTGAGAGGGAACAGTGTGTGACAGGTGTCTGCAAAAGAATGCGTACTTCGTTTTTCCTTCCCTGGGTCTCTGGGTCACAAATCTCTAGTCTTTGTTTGGAAGCCCGTGATGTGTGACACATTCCTTCTCCTCTACCTCAGCTCTTTTTCCTCATTACAAAACGTAAGTGTTTATGACGGAAAAGGAGCACCTCCAGAAACCTGCAGGATGAAGCAACGCACACACAGGCCACCCTCCGCAGGCAGCTGTGGGTGACACTGGGCTGGATTCTGTTAATACGACTTTCTTTAACTCACACGGTACAATCGGACTCGACTCTAGGGCACATCTCTGTCCAGCCTGCTGGAAGGAACTGACCGGCTGCCCTTTCGGCAGAGCTGCTGATCTAAGGGCCGGGCCAGTGAAGAGTCCGTGGGTCTTGATGGGGCCAGGAGGGCAGGGCCTCTGTGAGGCTGGACATCCCCAGGCAGGAGGCTCTGGTTGGGCCAGAGCTACGCACAGCAGCAAACTTCAGACACACTCATGGGGGGCCTGAAAGGTCACACCTGCCCCTTTCCCCACTGGGCGTCTGGCGGAGGGAGCGCTTCCCCCCAAAAGGGACTGCAGGTGGGACCTGCCCCACACCTGCTCCTCCCTCTGCCAGCCTCCTTCTCCTCTCCGCAGCTTTGCCTACAGCCCCAGGCGGAATCTCTCCTCTGACTACAGTACGGAGTGTTTCCAATTTGCCTTCCGCTTTCACAGTCCATGTAGCTGGCGACCTATCTCTTGAGATATGTGCTCCAGGAGCTGGCACCCCACACTGATGCAGCATCGAGGCGCGCAGGGTAAGCATTTGCCAAGTACAGCACAGTCCAGAAACCTGTCCAGAGTCCAAGGTTCCTGCCACAAACCGGGCAGCACGGAGGACTGCAGTGCGGCAAGAAAAGGCCCTGGCGTGACTGGGGCTGTTCATCTGAGCTTTCTCCAATTCACACCCCTCGGAGAGGTCTGTGTCCAGATGGGTCACATCAGTGAGCAAGAGAAACAGGGTCTGTGTTAGATTTTGGAAGGCATGGTGCACTTTCTTTTTCTGTCTTATTTTTTCCCCTGTGTCATGAGGCTTGGCTTCCTAATTATACGGCGCTAAGTCTAATGTTCTCGGAATCCTGTGTCTCAGAGTTTACCAGGAAGCTTGTCCACCCAGAACACACAGGAGACCTCTGGCCTACAAGAAAAGCGTCAGTGCCTCCGGTGACTCGCCAGTCCCAGCACTGCTTGGCACGCCCAGGCTGTCCCAAGCCCTTGCTCATGTGAGGGACGGAGCCAAGCCCCTGAGGCTCCCCTGCAGGAGGGAGATCCTCTCCTGGGCACAGACAGTCCCAGTGCCTCCCCAGGCCGGCTCGACTGTGGAGAAACAGCGGCTCTACAAAGGCTACCAAACGACCCCAGGCGCTCCAAACTTCAAACCGCACCTAAGAATTTGGTCCTGGGAATCTTAAAACCTTGAAGGGGGGGAGAGAGAGAGAGAGAGAGAGAGATCCAAAACTGACACTTTCAAGTGTCTGCAGTTCATTATGATACTCGGGGTGGGGGCTCTGGGCAGGGCCACCGCCTGACGTGTGCAGGACCAGCCACCACTGCCTTCGCGAGTCCTTCCCTCCACACAAAATGCCAAAAGCACACTTCACAACTGTGTGGACGTAAACACGCATATATAGAGTAGGCATAGAACCGTTTTCTTCAACCTGAAAGTTCTTTTTTTTTTTTTTCCTTTCTTCTGGTAAAGGCACTGAGGGCTGTTCAGAGGAAGTATATTAGTGTCTTTATCCAAGGAGCTGCCAAGGAACCTGGATGCGGAGACTGGGCGATAGAGAGAAGGATGTGGGAGGGCCCTGCCCCGGCCGACAGGGCAGGGAGGGGTGCTGCAGGGCTGCAGTGGAAGCGCCTGGACCTCAGGACCCGTGCTGATGGGAACCGAGGCTCTGCGCTCTGCAGCCCTGGGTTGGAGTGCATCCTAGGGCAAAGGGGCGCGTGGGAAAGGACGGGGTTTCCTAGAAAGTGGGGTCATTATATCTGAGGAAAAGGTGGAAGAAGGGAGGGGAGGACAGTGAGGGGGCTGCTCGGGAAGGACTGGCGGTGCGTGGGACTGGACATGGTGAGGGGGGCAGGGGAGGGCAGGACTTCCTCCAGACCATGGAAGAGTGGGAAGAGTCCCTAGGATGTGAGGAGCGGTGTTTTTAGTGTTTAGTTTTAAGTTTCTTCCTGCACTGTAATTCCCTCTCATTTCCCCTAGGAAAAGCTAGGTACCCACCCCTTCCTGGTGTAAGCTGGCTGTGGGGGTTTGAGGGGCCGCAGCCTCCCCCAGAGCATCAGCAGAGCCCGACGGCAAAGCGCGCACACTCACTGCAGAGCCCGGCACGGCTACCTCCTCGTCTCCCCCACTGCTGCTCAATGTCCCATAAGGAAGTGGGGGCGAGGGAGCACTTTCTGGACAGGCGGCTTGACGCTGGCCAGGGGTGACACTTCTCCTTGTAGCTCCGATTTCCAGGACACTTTTCTATAGCTCAAGACTGTACAGAGCCCGTCAAATCCTGCTCCACATGACTGCCTTTCGGATGTCAGAACAGAGCCACAGGGTTCCCCAGGGGATTATCCGATCTCCTGGCCAAACAGCAGCTTCAGCTGTTTTTCAAATGAGATTGTTCTGAGTCTCATACCAAGCTCCTCACCTTGTACTTGCCCCAGCGATCTCTGACAGAGAGGTCCTCAGCTCTGAACCGACGGGCGGGGGGGGGGGGGGGCTCCCAGCTCAGATGCAGAGCAGACCCTTCACCTCTTTATATGTAAAACTCTGGTTCTCCACCAGCCTGAGCCTGTCCCCCCACCCCCGCCCCAGGGACACTTGGAGCTGCCTGGAGACGTTTTGGTTGTTACAGCTGGGGAGGGGGTGTGACTGGCATCTAGCGGTTAGAGGCCAAGGATGCTACTAAACATCCTACAATGCTCAGGGCAGCCCCCCCCCCAACAGAGAATGAGCTGGGCCCCAAATGTCAACAGTGTGAGGTCAAGACACCCCGCCTTCAAGTTTTAGGTCCAGACCACCAGCAGGCCTTTCCACATGTGCCGCCCAAGGCCCGCCCTCCTGAAGGGAGGCCAGCTCCTCAGCATCAGGAGCATCTGTCCTAGAGCGATGCCTGACCCACAGTTGGACACAGCAATAAACATTTGTTGAATAAACAAATTCTCCCCCATTCTGTACTTGTGTCACTGGGCTCTGGGGTCAGGGCATGTGCAGACCTTTCCTGGATCTTATCCCATCAGACGGTGCACCCCCGAGTGTGAGCACGGGCTCTCCCTAAAAGGAAACCAACGGCTCCCTTCTCTCCTGCGTCCCCCTTGCAGCACACTTTTTACTTTTCTGTGTTCATGTGAATACTTTTATCAACTCATCTGCTCTCCGGTGTTCTTATTTCTTCAGGGCCCACAGAGTACAGGCCAAGCGACTCTGGCCGCATCTGCAAGGCCTACGTCCTCTGAGCTGTGAAGTACTGGGACAGTGATAAGAACGCCGGGTGGGGGTGCTGGGTCCCCAAGAGCAGGAAGTGTTAGCATAAGTTTCTCCTTGGAGCTGACCCCGAGGACACTGTGGAAAAGGCAGCAGACACGCGGTGGCCTGTCCTGGCAGTGAGGACGCTCCACCCGAATCTGCATGGATTCACATGGGAAAACAGCAAGAGGGTAGATTCTACAGGGACAAACTGTCCTGCTACAATCCAGACTGATTTAACACCAGAAAATACCCTACGAGGGGCTGATATAGTATATTGGCATAGTCCTGGTAAAAATTCCAGGGGCCTCCAGCAAATGTTACCCTGTACCAAGACTCACTTCCTCCGGTCCCCAAACTATCCCCTAAGTCACCTCTGAGTCCCTAGGCAACCAATGAGATGATGCAGTTTTATCACGCTGCCGTGGTTGACTCTCGGTGTAAACACTGTTCTCAGATGAGAAGCGCGTGCTTGGTTTTCAGTGATGTAACGTGAGAGGTGGCTGGATTGTTTGTGCGTGCGCAGCCCAGCCTGTGAGCACTTGGCCTGCCTGCGTGCACCAAGTCAGCCCCACGAGAAGCAGCCCGCCTGGCCCTCTTCCCGGTCAGCCTGACATGACAAGACTCCAGCCCCTCCTGACTGCACAGGGCTGACCAAGTCCTGCGGCCCACAGGCTGCCAGGGCAGTGCCTTCCCACACCCTACTCTGGCCATCAGAGTGTTCACCCTTCCTTTGCCCTGGGCTTCAGTTCCCCCCTCCCCTCATACCGGGTCTGGGGGTGCTAAAGGGGCCCCGTGAAGCTTGCTTTTTTCTACTAGGCTGTGTTCTTTAGGCCAGTACCCATTGGTAGATGATGGAGAACCTATGGAAATAGTAGATTTGTCTTTAAGCAGACTTAGTGAACACAGGGCAGAACCAGGTCTGAACGAATAGGAAGTCCCCAATACGATTACGCAGCTCCATGGCACTATGGCACAGCTTTCGGAATGGCCCACCCACAGCCAAGTTCTGTGCCAAGGAGAGGGCCTCCTGGATCTGCTTAATAAGGAGTTAAGAGTGATGGGGAGATGTCACACTTATAGGTGCCCTTCTGAAGCAGGAAGCACCCAGTGACCAGCCTCACTGGAGAGACTTCACTCCAGAGGCAGGAAGACCGTTCTCGCCTAAGGATTCATTCTCACTTCACCAGCCTGGTGGCATCACCTTCTCCCTCCCCTACAGGGCAAGTGGACATCACATTCCTTTCTTGGGACCATGTAGTTGCCCATGAAATGCTGGCTTCACACAGCCACCCCCAGGACACCCACCGCCCCCCCAAGGATGGAATCGTGACGGCTCAAGTGGTCTGTCCCTCCTGTCAGCTTGGGGCAGAAGGAGAGGCCGCTGCCCTCCCTGCTGCTGCCTTCTCTCAGCAGACACACGGCCACGACCCAGCCCTGAAGGCCACAACACCTGCCCAGTCCCCTCTGCACCGGGACGTTAACCCAGGTGGCTTGAAAAGACTCCACCGTGTATCGCTTTAACGAGCACACGGGATTGCCAACAGGCAGATCCACGCCGCCACGACCTGAGCTTGGCACTGAGCACGCTCGGGAAAGGCAGGTGCTGGGTGAGGCCTCTCTTCCCCAGGTCTCTACCCACTCAGGCGTCCGTGATTTTCTTGTGTCAGTAAACCCCAGCAAGTCCAGGTGGCTTGGGTCTCATACCTTAACAAGGCAGTGCTGGTAACATTGGTGGGGATTCTGCCAGGCCAGTAAGCCACAGCCGGGACCCGGTGCCCTCCTTCCCAGGTGGTCTGCTTGGCTGGACTGCCCCCTGTGAAAGAAGGGGAGACAGGTGGTTCTTTGACAGTGGTAACTCGGGTCTTCCCTTCATCTCAGAGCTGCCATGTGGGACAACGGTCCCTCCCTAAGAAAACTCTCCGAGAGCTTCTGATCTTTACAACCAAGGAGTGACTTCTTCTAGTGATCAGCTATGTTGAGTCAACTAGTTATCTTTGAATATGTGCGTTTATTTTACTGGACTCCACATATGTAAGTAGTTGCCTCTCAGTCACTCTTATAAAATCACGTCACTGCACTTTCTTCACGACACTTCACACTTCAGATTGTCTGGACTTGCTCATCGCGTGTCTCCGCATCACGAGACTTCCTCGGTCTTGGGTACCCAAGACGCGGGTACTTAACAAATACTTGTTAAATAAACAAATCTGTCTTCCTACCAATCCTAATGTACTTTATCTGTTTAGGATGAAAAAATACAATTGTTTGAAAAGAGAGAAAGGCAGAAGTCCCCCTGGCTATTTGATCTGCCCGAAGCCCAAAAACTGAGCTGGCATGGGCTTTGTTGCTGTATTTCTCTTTGCTTTGCTTTGTTTTTCCTTGAATTAAAGAGTTGTTCTGCTGTTGTGGAGACAGCCTTAGTAATAGCTCCGACCTCTCGCCTCTCAGGGGGAGGCAAGAACAATCTATGTGCAATCTATGAATTTCCACTTTGGTAACTAAAGGAATTCCTTTTGTAACCACTAAGTCTTTTTGTGACCACCAGTATAATGATGACCAGCGGGCTGGAAGAGATGAGCTCATGTTTTATGGAAACATCCTGAATACACGCTGCCTTGAATTAACCATGACCATCCCCACCACTCCCACACACACCCCACCCTCATCCCTGTTGAGCCAAGGATTCCACAAAGTTCGCGTGTAGAGAGCCCTGCCAAAGCAAACGTGTATGTGGCTCGCACATACTGCGGTCATGCAACTCCCCAGCTTGGCTGGCGTGAATGTGAAAGCGACGGAGAGGAGAAGGGGGGGCAACAAGTCCTCTGCCGCTCTGCACTCACACTGAACCTTTGATGTCCACCCCCCCCCCCCGCCCCGCACACCACACCGGAAATGCTTGGCATTCCTGCGATTTTCTCATGACCAGCTCTGGAGTCCCCCCAGTGTTGAAGTGGGAAACCAAACACAGAACAACTCTCCCCGCCATGAACTGCTCGTGTTCAGGGGTGGGGGGCTCTCGAAACCAAGTGGAGTTGTGCAGGCTCAATGGGAAGCTCTTCGGCAGGGCCCTAGAATCCTCAGATACAGTCTTCCCAACAAGACCCACATCTTCCACGAATACATGCAGTGCCCACTCCCAGGTACTGACACACATGGAAAAGAGAATCCAGAACCACAGAAAGCACAAAACGCACTCCCACACAGCTTCAGAGAGCATGGCTTATGTCACAGCTTAAGGCCAAAGAGCAGGGGGACAGGAAGTGTCCACGCTTGCTCATGCTAGGGCTCTGCCCCCGTGAGGGGGCTTTATGTGGAAGCCTGGGGTGGGGGTGGGGATAGGTGGGTGAAATACAGAACCTGTTTCTTTGCATGTTCATGGCGCACAAAATTCAACAAGTGTGCTTAGCCCTGGAGGCTAGATGCTACAAGGTGAAGGCTTCAGTTCCAAGAAATAAGCCGTTAGTTCTGACAGTCAACCAGGAGGCAGGAGTGAGAGCCTGCGCTGCGGCAGGTGAGGGGCACCGGAGTCGGCACCGGATGTGGTCTCTGCCTCCGGGATGTTTCCGGAACGGTACACTGGCCCCTAATTAATGCATCTGCTAATTGGTCTTCACCACTAGGGGTTCTGCTGGTTTGCCACAAGCTTTTGTGTTGGTCCTTTGGGGCAATGGACTTCCCTAAGTTGTGTTTCAGAGAAAAATACTTCAATATGTTTGCCTTATTTCAGCAGAGGGTTGAAAGCTGGAAGGGTTAAAAGGAATTCAGCCAGTTATAAAACGTGTATATGTCAACCAAGTAAACCGTCCACAGGGCAAATATTCAGGATTAAGAAAAAGAGAGAAAGATGTTGGCTGAGTGAAGCCCCTCGGTGTGTCCACTTGAGGGCTCATCCCCCTCGGTGTGGTCAAGACTGGCCAGCGAGGGCTGGCTGCACCTTGTGTTCTGGCTTTAACTGAGAGACACAATCGTGTATCCCAGCCCTGCCCAGAGACCTAGTACTCTACAGCAGTGTATCTGCAAGGTGTCCAGGGTGTGAGTAAGCAATTATAAAAATGCACATCCCTCACAGCGTGGATACTGTCTTACTTGGAGCCCCAGTGTCTCAGTGGCTCTGCTGGGGATGTGCAAACGAAAAATCTGACCAGCGTTCTCTGTGGGTCCCCAGGGTTGTGGAGTCTGACTATCGGAGTGACAGTGATCGTTGTGGTTTATCTGCACTAGCAAAGGCTTGATCCCAGGATAGCTGCCTCTGGTACCCCGGGACTCTTCACTGCTTGTGTGTTCCTAGGAATGGAAACTCATTTCCAGTTAAACACAATAATAACAGTAACAACATCATCTCTTACTGACTGAGCCCTGGTGAAGCACCAGGTTAAGCACTCCTAAGCATAATGCTGAGAGCTTCCCTGAATTATCTCATTTAATCCTTATCATGACCTTTGAGCCAGGTACTTATAAATCCATTTTTCAAATGAAGAAACTGAAGCTCAGAGTGGTCAAGTAATTTGCTCAAGGTCACACAGCTAGCAAATGCTAAGAGCCAGGATTCGAATTCAGATCTAACTACACAGCCAGCACTCTTACCCATTAACTCTTCTAGGACAGTAGCTCCCACCCACCCCTGAATGCATATTAGAATCACTAGGGGAGCGTAAAAAAATACTCACACCAAGGCCCCTTTCTGAGGAATCGTGATTCGATCGGCCTGGGATGCACTCCTACTGATTTAAGGTGAAGAACACCCATTCCAGAAGCAGCAGGGGCAGGGGCAAGATCAGAGAGTGGACATGATGCCTTTCAAAATTATATGTAGCCTAGTGCCCACACCTTTGTACTTTTAAGACACAGGATCATAAATACGAACCTATAAGTTATAGTAAGAACAGTAGGTAAGAAGTTCCTATGCACTTTCTGATTCCAAGAGCAATTTTTCAGTTCAGATAAACCTTAATACTTTGATCAGCGGCACTGGCACATAAGAAGTGTTAGCTGGATACGGCTTTCCGTTGAGAACGCATTTCAAGGCACTTGTGGTTAGTTATGACTCTAATTAAGGCAGAACCTCTTACTTAAAGCAATAAATATTTAGCCTCAGCAACCAAAATATAAACAGAACCATGATTCATGAACTTGCTTCCTTGTTCTTCCCTGGCTACGGAAGTGCAGTGGCATTCCCTGATGCGTGGGGACAGCGCGAGCCAAGGAAGACTCACTTGGCCCATACTTGGGAAGAGCAGTCTCTCCCAGAAAGGACACAAGTGCTGCGTGGCACTGACTCAGAGAGACAGCATTCACAACTTCTCAGTGGGGCAGAACCTCCAGCAGAACCCCGGAGATGCTGATTTAATAAGCCTAGGGTGGGACTCGGAGTCTAGGTGATTCTGATCTCAGCGGTCCAAGGCCAGAGTGGGAAAGGTGCACGCAGGTACACCTGCAGAGCGCGCAAGGTATGCAGGAGGCACCCTTGGAATCAGGCAGGTGTCAGGGCTCGCCTCAGGGCCACCCCTCTTCATTGTGCGGCCTTGGGCAGAATTCTTCGGCTCCATCAGGCTTACCGCAATCCCCTCAGTCATGAAGGGAAGGCGTGATGGTGCTTACCGCACGGGGTTGTGGGGAAAGTTACGTTAGACAACGTGCATGGAGTTCGAAGCAAGGTCCGTTGGCCTGGTCCCTGCCGTGGAAGCGCCGAACAAACAGGCAGAAAACTGCCTGCGGATAGAACGCAGCAGAAGCTGCAACCTGGCAGCTCACACGCCGAGCTGAGCCCTCTGACATTTGGCTTGGAGGGGACGGTTTTGTTGTCGCTGTTGATGCTGTTGTTGTTTTTAATTCACTTTGAATGTCATTAGACTGGACCCTGTCTCCGGCTTCCTGCATCCCTGACACGGCCCACACTGATGAAAGAGGCGTGTTCATTTCTGTCACCTGCCTGGCCCACAAAGGCATCTGTATTCGTGACTCGGGTAGAAGAACACGCCTGTTCTGAGGAGTGCACATTTTATAACCTTCTGAAGCAGCAGGCTTCATTTACAAATAGAAATGCGTGCCCTTGCCAAGGATGCCTGTAGCACGCTGGTTTTCTAGAAACAAAAGGCCATCAGGCCAGTGACTCTGGCTGGCCTGGCGGGGCCTTAAGTGTGAAGAACGGGACATTTCAAGCCTGGTGGCCAAAGGCCCGGAAGGACACACAATTCAACTTCCACTGGGTCCCCACCCACTGGGTCCTCAATAGCCAACGTGCCTTGTCCCTTGCTCCCTCACCCCTCCCCACCTCTGACCTTTCTGCACCCCTACCCATACCCCACACTGGACAGAAGGCCCAGGATGCAGAGCCCGCTTCCCACTGGGAAAGGTTATGCAACAACCTGATAGCATCAAATTACAAACAACCAAGGTCTCCTAGAAGCTGAGGATGCCAAATTCAACAGAATGTTTCCTCATCACCAAAGGGGAGGAAAAAACAGTTCTGCTCTTCAAATAACACACACACACACAGTTTCCAGACAGAAGAGCAGTATGTCAGGGACTAACAAGGTGCTGTTTCTGTCCCGGGTAGGAAATAGGTCTGTGGGGGGAGAGAGAGCAACGGCTGCTCTGAGCTGGGCCCAAGCGGGGGCCATGGGATCGGGGTCAGCAGTCAGTGGGCACCTCGCATCCTCTTTGTTTGGGAGAAGGCAGGGCCACCCTGGGTTGCCCCCTACCCCCCAGTTTGGTTTCTCCTCACCCCTTCGGGTGCAAACCAAACCCAGAGGAGCATCCTCACTCCTGCATGGGGTGAAAAGATGACTCCAGGAGACGCTGCCTCATCCCATCAGCTGAGCATAGCAGCTTGGCCAGGAAAGGAAAGGGAAGACAAGGAGGGGGGCCTGGGAGGCTAAGAACAGGACAAGGCAGCATGGGGCCTGACGTATCGGGCTGGCTGCAGGGCGGAAGAAGCAGGGCTCTGGGTACTGTTTGTCCTATTTCACTGCAAAAACATTGACTGTCTTCTCTCTTTCATCTGCTCTAAAAACTGGCCCCCTTACAGCAGCATGTGCAGGCATCCCACTGATGAGGCACTTGGCTGAGGAGGAGCAGGTGGTCAAGAAGGACCCCCAGCTAAGTTGACCTGAGCCCTGGGTAAAGCCCTTCCACCTGGGGCTCTGCCTGCCTTCCCTGGCAGAGAGGAGGAGGAAGCCTGTGGAATAGTTGACAGAAAGCTGGTCTAGAGAATGGAGAAGATGAAGTATTTACTACTAGGCAAAGTTTGCCTTTGGGATCCCCTGAGAAAAGAAGATGGACCCAGCCCCAGCCCCGCCATGAACTCTGGTGCTGTGCCTGCTGCTCGGACACCACATGAAGCCACAACATTTGGGAAAGCTCTTGCCTCAAAAGAGTGTTCTCCTGAGATAACTGAAATCCGGCTTCTGAGCCCAGTTTCCCAAGACAGAGGCTCAGAACCCTTGGAGAGGTATCCACAAATTATTGACATTGCCCGTATAGCTCAGTAGGAAAATCTCTTTCCGGGCACCTTTCCCTTTGTGGTTCCCCCCAAATTTGTTTCAGCTGGGAGTGAAGAACTCGAGTCTCGTGGGAGTTAGTGAAGGCCAAGCACAGAGGCCGAGTGCCTCCCAGGCAGCAGTCTGGTGGACCCTCCCAGTCACCCAGTGAGACAGGTCTACCACCCTCATCACAGAGGAGGAAACCGGCTGAAAGGGAACGGTGCGCCGCAGGCACCGGTTCCTAAACCCAGTGGATAGTCCAGCCCGGCCTGGGCCTCCAAAGCCATTCATTCTTTCCACCCCTGCAGTCTGCCTCCCAGGGGTTTAGAGAGACTCAGACGGTCACAGGGGCTCAACACATTGTCCTCCATTCCCGCGGGACCCAGGGAAGCAGGGTGGATTTTCCAGATGGCTGAGCAGTCAGTCCTACAGAACAGGGCGTGAGTCAATGACAATCACGGGGGTGTGGAATGAGCCAGTGGGGCCAAACAATGTGACCTCCTTGATCAACAGCCTTGGAAAGGCTCTTCACCTTTCTCAGCCTCGGTTTCCTCATTTGGCCAACAGGGCCGCTGGAGTAAAGATCACGGAGGTCTCCTCCAACCCTGGCATTCTTTGCATGCAGGGATATTCCTGGAGACCGTCTCTTGCTTCTCTCATTTGCCATCTTGGGCTCAGTAGAAGCAAGTCCGTCTTTGCGGCTCTCTCCCTCACTGACGTTGGAGGGGTCTTTAAAAAAACTGAGCGACGTGCCAGGAGGAGTGGGAAATGGGGAGGAGGTGTTGAACGTGCACGGGGTTTTCTCTGGGGACAATGGAAATGTTAGGGTCTCAGCAGAGGTGACAGTGGCATGACACTGTGAGTGTGCCAAGTGCCACCAAACGGTACAGGTTAGAGTAGTTAATTTTATGTTATGTAAATTTCACCTCCATTTTCAAAATTGAATAATGTCATGCTCATTCTTAAAATCCTTGCATGATTCCTCATTTCTTTAGAATGATGGCCGAAGTGTTTGCCTGAAAAGAAAGACCTTCAGACACTGGCCCCAGCCTTCTCTCTCCGCTCCCACGAGCTCCAGGCACAGACAGCTGGGCAGCTCCTGCCGTCTGGTCTCCCCACCCCTGCCCAGGCAGCCTGGAGCCCCCTCCCTTGAAAATCCCTGGCCGTCTCCTATTCATTCTTCAAACCTAACCAGTCAGGGCAGCCTTCCTGCTCCCTGTCCCAGTCGGTGAGAGGCGCCTGTGCTCCCTGCCGCCACGGAGTTCTCACCCTGTAGCACGATGACCTGCTTATACGTTCACTCCCAGCACTGCCCAACGGAACTTTCCGCCACGATGCAAATGTTTCATATTTGCACTGTTCACTATGATAGCCACCAGCCACAGGTGGCTTCTAAGCTCTTGAAGTGTGGCTAAGGAACGTGTGGGGTGGTGCGGCTCTAGACTGGCGGATCGCAAACCTCAACCCACATCAAAATCATCTGAAGGACTTGTTAAGACACAGATTTCTGGGCCCATCCCAGAAGGTCTGGGGTGAGGCCCTAGAATTTCCGTGGCTAACGGTTCTCAGGTGGCAGTAATGCTGCTGGGCCAGAGACCACCCTTGATAACTCTGGTTCACATCTGAAAGGTCCAGGCTTCAATGACTCTAGAATCAATAGCGTCTAGATGTGGACATTCTAGACTGGTTGTTCTCCAAGTGTGGTCCCTGGACTAGATGCATCAGTGTTACCTAGGAGCTCATTGGACAGGTAACATCTCCATCACCATCCCAGATCCACTGAGTCCGAACGGCATCTTAGCAGGATCCCCGGGGGACTGTCTGCTCCTGAGAGTCTGAGAAACGCTGCTCTAGACTGTCCTTCCTTAAAGCCAGGGGCTTCGTGGATCTTTGTGTTCCCAGCACTCAGTTCCTGGCCCATAGTCTGTGCTCAAGAAATGGAAGGAAAGAAGAGATGGAGGTTTCCCAGGCCCAGCTAGTAAATGTGTTTCTCTTAGGGCTAGGTCCTTCCCTCAAAGAATGGGCCCCGGTCCACATCCTTAAACTGGATTCGATATTTCAAAACTGCCTCAGAGGAAGAGGCAAGATGAGGCAGGTCTTCAGATCAGAAGGAGATCAGAGATCAACTTTGGGAGAACAGAGAACTCCCCACAGAGGAGCCACTCACTACAGGCCCTTTCCCATCACCCTTGGTTTCCATGCCTTCTGGATTCTTACCCTTCAGAGTTCTGTCCCCAGGCTCTTCCATGCTTTCCCACTGAGCCGAAGAGGGCAGCCTGGCCTGAGGGTGTCCCAGGTACTACAGCAGTAGCTGTCACCAGCTAATGCACATAACCACTCCCAGCTTAACACTGTCTCTCCCTTTTGGCATCTCTGGGCCACACTGGAAGAAGAAGAGTGGCCTTGGGCTGCACATTAAATACACTGCAACACATAATCATAAAAAAATAATCTTACAGTGTTTTAAGCAAATTTACGATTTTGTGTTGGGCCGCATTCACAGCCATCCTAGGACGCATGTGGCCTGCGGGCTGCAGGTGGGACACCCCTGCCTAGGCTGCTGTTGCGGGTATCCGACACAGCTCCACCCGCCTCCGCTCCTGGGATCTTTTCCTGGCCGAGCTCTCCAGCAACCAGAACTAAATTATAGCATTCTGGAACTGGAGAGAACCAAAGAGATCAACGGAGAGAGAGAAACAGCAGCAACGCCAACCCCAAACGATAAAGTATCTGCTCACTGCGCAGAGGAAGGGAGGTGGTACCTCGTTCCCTGGCTCCTCACTCAGCTTCCTGACACAAGATGGGGCCACAGTCCTGGCAGCCACTTGCTTGTAAAGTTCTCCAGGGACCTGAGCCAAGGAATACCAGCTTAAAGACAAACAAAAAGGAATGATCTGCACGTCCATCTTGCCCCGAGCCATGAGGGACACAAAGATTCCAATTCTAGGAAACTACAAATATTCTGCCAGACTAATATGAAAGGGACTTTGTGTCATTTGACCTGGACAGTGGGGGCTGTAGCTCAGGACTGAGCTGAACAGCAGGAAGGCCCAGGCCCAGGGGGTAATGTCGCCAAGTCCACCTCCAAAACCCTTGGATACAAGCACCTTCTAAAGAACTTAATTTTTTCAGATATGTATTAATAATACCAGTTAATTGTGGGAGGAAAAATCACACTTAAACCCTCCCTCTGCTACCCATAAGTAATTACTGCTAATCTTTTGTTACCTTTTCTTGCCTCTTTTAATTTCCTGAGAATAACTATGCTTGTTTTGACATACTAAAATTATCTTTTACATATTGTTTTGTGACCTGCTTTAGTCACTGAAAAGTATCTAATGTAACTGTTTCCAGGTCAATGATATGCAGCATTTCAGGGGTCCCTTAGCATTTCTTTAAATGGATGCATCGTAATTTCTTTAACACTCCTCTACCACTGCATGCTTGGGTTATGTCCACTTGTTATCTTACAAATCTACTACAATAGCATCATTTTATATACCCCATTGTATACTTGGCTATTTATTTCTTCAGGACAAATTCTTAGAGGAGAAACTGAAGCATCAACAGCCATGTGCCTTTTTCAGGGTTTGGTCCATACCACGAACTGTCCCCAGTAGGGCTGCTCTCCTAGAACAGTTAGGGCCTGGTGGGGAAAATTTCCCAGAGCACATGGGCACTGAGCTGGGAGCCGAAGGATGTTTCAATGGAGAAAGAAGTGCGGTGTAGTGGGAAGATCGCCAGCTTTAACTTGATGGCAAGCCTGGCCCCCTCCTCACAAACTGCGTGACCACGAGCAGGATGCCTGGCCTCTCTGAGCCTCTCTCTTTCTTCACCTGTAAATGGTGATGAACCTACCTACCGTGACTCTGAGGTTTAGAGACAATGGATACAGAAACCTTCAGTAGCTGTGCACTAAATATTTATTGAATGAATGAAATGGATTAATGGTTAGATAAATGCAGGGATGACTTTTTTAAAAGAAAGAAGGGAAAGAGAACGAGGACACGCAGCAGGATGGGAGTAAAGGGAAAGTACAGTGGTGGGGAAGTCCATGGGCTAGTTTGTAGGGAGAGGGTGGCCCTCTGAGGGAGTCCCAGGAGAAAAGGGGGGAGAAGGATGCTCCAGGCTGAACAGAAACTCCATCCCAATTAGCTTCTTTTCTGGGACCCAGTGACTACGGAGACCTTGTCCCTATTTCACAATGATGCCCTAAGGCCCGGCCCTTCCAGAGACAGAATCCCATGCCCCACCCACATTGGGACCCGCCAACCGCAGCTGACTCCCTACCTTGGCGAACTTGCCATGACCCAGCGAAGGGACCCATGCTGCCCGCCAGTTCACATTTCTGAGCCCATGGGCCGTTGTCTCCTAAAAAACGGAATAAACAACATGTAAAGGTCCATAGGCTAGTGGACACTTCTGCTGATATTCTTCTTTTTTCTCTCTCTCTCCCCCTCCCCCCCACCCACCGCTACATCCCTGGGCACAGCAGAGACCTGGATAGAAGAGGGACTTGTAAAATCAAATATGGCCCTACCCGTGAAGGGCTACCCTTCAGATGAAATTCCATTGGGCTTTCAGAGAGGTGGGCTTTCCTTCCCCCAAGCTAGTCCCATCTTGAGGCCCTTGCCTTATGCACTTTTGCCTTTTATATACTTTTAGCAATCTTGTTACCAGTGTCATCAGCCCAGCAACTACTTATCGAGCACCTGGGATGGGCCCTGTGCTTCACATCCATTATCTCCTGATCCTCCCACACGCTATAGACTGGATTCCATAGGTAGCTTAACTTTGTAGATGAAGAAACAGAGATTAACCTTCTCAACAGTAGCATAGAGATTCAGATCCAGGTGTCCATGTGACCCAGAGGCAGTGCTTTTAACCACTGCCTTCCGGCAGACAGGGACCTGAGACCCACCAGGCCTGTGCGGTCCCTCTAAATGGCTCACTAGTTCAATTCCTCTTAGCCAAAAGATGTGTGACCTGGTGATCTGGTGACCAGTAGCAACCAGAGTCTCCGAGGACTATATGGGTTCATAGTATCAAAGTCATTCATTAACAATTAAAAACAATATCCAGATGGCCCTGATCAATTCTTAACAGGCCAGCAGGTTACCTGCTCTTTCTGTGCAAACCTTTCCAGAGGCTCAGCCGTGGAGCCCCCAGTGGACAGGTGCTTAGCACTCAAGCCAGCAAACACTAGTGTAGAGGGTGCATGGGCAGAGTTAGCCATCAGATCTCAGGGAGGCTGGGAGGATTTTAGTACTTTACCTGTAAACCAGACGAATGTATTTTCTTTTGCTGTGCGGTCAACTGTGTCTTTAATCTGGCCCATCAGGCTGTCCATCTCCCGGAGGCCTGCGGCATACGGCCCGCGGCCCCATGGGTCTGCCGATAGCTGGGTGGCGGGTAAGGGAACGTGCATGTGGGCCAGGCCCACGTAGAGCAGGAAAGGTCTTCCGCTGGTGCTGGAAGGGGAAAGCCGAGACGTCGCTCTCCAGAAGGCTCTCTGCCTTGTCTCAGAGAAACCACCCAGAACACCTTCTGCCCCACGTGCACAAGGGGTACTTACCTGTCCAGAACCTTCCTAGAATATGTGGAGATAAACGGGTTAGCCAATTAAAACCTGAAATTAATCGTAATAAGTTACTGTCCTTTAAGATTTCCTGAGAGTTCATTAAGTGGGACTCGCATTGTCTAAATTCATTCTCATAATCACCCCCAAGTTCCCTTTTTCAGAGGAAGCATCAGAGGCTTAGGGAGACTAAAGAACTTGTCCCTATTTACGTATTAGTAAGTGACAGAGTCTGGGTTCCAACTGACACCCAGCCGAGAGAAAAGCCCTTGCCCCTAACTGCTGTACGCTGAAGTCCAGTGCAAACATATTTTTAAATTTTATCTGCTTTTTGCAGCATCCAGGCCATCAGATCCATTCTCAGACTTGGCCCTGGCTAAGAAATAGAAATGAATGGATAACTCATGTTGGCCACAAGGAATACCAAACAAAGCACATCACTACCCAGAGCATCTAGACCAGGTTTTGTCACCTACCCAGGTGCCCAGCCACTCCTACGCGAACCCTGAAGATTCCTATGAAAGGCATGTTGGGAGCCAGAGTGGGCTCTGTCCCCAGGCAAGGAGCAGGATCAGTGCAGCTGTAGGACCACAGCCTGTCCCCTCCCGCTGCCGCAGGAGCCCTCACGCAGCTGCCTGCCACAGGCCACACCTGTGGAGTAGTCTTTCAGAGGACCCAGTGAGGGTGCGGGTGCAGCTCAGTCATCTTCCCACCAAGTGCTGATAGAGGCTGGCTCCTTTTACCCCAGTGCACCTAGAGATCTGACTTTCAAACTGGCCTCGGTGCTGTGAGTTACATCACCGCAAACCAAGTTCTCAAAGTACCCCCATCATCAGCTCTGCATCAATTCAAGCCCTGGAGAGTCCCCTGCTTCTGACTCCCAGGGTCTCCTCACTGGGACTGTGCCTGCACTTGGTTCTCTTTTACAGACATAAAACCAGGACACAAGCCCCAGTCATGGGTTTCTCCTTCCCCATTTTAATCAGCGATTTTCTCTTCAACATTTCTGGAGTTGGGTTGTCCAATGCAGTAGTCACGAGTCCTGTGCGGCTATTTAGATTTCAATTATGAAAATTAGATTCAATTATGAACATTAGATTTCAATTAATGAAAATCAAATGAAACAGAATTCTGTGTCTCACTTGCTGCAACACAGAAGACATCGTGCCAATGGAAATACGCCAGTCACCAGAGGACAGATGTTGCATGATTTCACCTATATAGGTGTACACAGAGCGGTCAACTTCACAGAGATGGAAAGTAGGGAGGCGGGGGGTGGGGGCAAGGACTAGAGGGAAGGGACATGGGAGGCTGGTGTTTGATGAGCACAGAGTTTCGTCTGGTATGGTGAAAAAAGTTCTGGAGATGGATGGTGGTGATGGATGTAGAACAATGTGAACATTCTTAAAGCCGCAGAACCGTACGCTTAAAAAGGTGAATTTGTATGTGTAATTTACCACTATTTCTATACAAATTCAGCGTCTCAGTTGCCCTACCCACATTTCAAATGTGCAGTAGCCACCAGTGGCTACCGGCTGCCATCTTGGACAGCACAGATAGAGACCTTTTTCATCCTCACGGAGTTCTGCTGCATAGTCCTCGTTCAGAGTGTCTGTTGCCCCCTCTCCTGCATGAGCACGTCCTGCTGGGTAAGTGAGTGGGAGCGGAATACCAGCCCACAATCCGCTGGCCCAGGAGGCCCTCGGACACAGATCAGCACCTGCCCAGAGGGGGGCGCCCTTTTCTGATTTGCAGGTAGATGCCACATTGCAGTGGGGTGCTGCATACAGCTGGCTAAATCTCAGGAATTTTGCAAGCCAGTTTTAAAATCAAATTAAATCAGCTTGCAATTAAATAAATTACATTATAAGCAAAAATGATAAATTCTCATGGTTTATCATGTCCTGATTATTCTACTACATTTTACTATTGACTATGCTCTCGAGGATATTTCACATCTACTGCATCTGAGTGATGGAAATACTGTATAATGGTGTGCTGTACATCTCTTTTCAACGCCACATTCGGTGATAGCCTGAAATCAGCCAGGGTGAGAGTATTGATAAGAGAGAAGCGGGCAAATGCTACAAATTAGGACTTTTTCCCTCCGAGTGCCAGGTGTTAAACAAGTGCCAGGCGTTGGGAAGTTGCCATCGCCCCTCTTCATCTCAGCCCTCGTCATTATCCTCCCGACTCCACCCATATCACCTCCTGTTAGCACCCTGGGCCAGGGACTGGAAGGGGCCTGCAGTCCTCGGGAGGTGGTGTGCACTGATGAAAAGAACAGGCTTTGGAGACCTGTATCCAAATTTCAAGAATTTTTATTTCATGGCTGTCTGACCCTGGGTGATTTACCTTAACCTCGATGGTAGCCTTTTGACCATACACTGTGATTTTAAATATCCTTAGCTACTCCCCATACCTGTGCCCAATACCCTCATCCTTGCCACAACCTCACCCCTAATTAGCTTCAGTGCCCAGTCCCAGACCCTGTAAGGAGCAGAGTCCACGCCATCTGCTTTCTCCCTTTTTGTCAAGTCAGAGCTTTGCCTGCTGCCTTAAAAAACCCAAAGCAAGGATTAGCTTTCAGCACCGGTGCTAGATAAAGGGCCTACATTCAAGTAGAGATCCAAGTAAAACTTCGAAAGAAGTCCTAGGGCTGGCCCCGTGCTGAGGGGAGGACCCCACACCCTGGGGACCCTGGTGGCTTTGACACACAGACCCAGGTGGAAGGAGATGAGGGGTGGGGGTAGCGACACAGAGGTGGAAGGAGCACAGGCCTGGGGGTCCTTTCTGCTGACTTTGTGAAAATCACGAATGAATTGGCAAGTCAGGCCTAAAGAAATCAGCATGCCTGAGGACTGTTTTCTGTCAGCCAAAAGGATTCAGGTGACTTTTCACTTAATAACTAATGAATAAATTAGCAAACTCTTCATCTTTTTCACATGGTCAGTAGAGTGTTAGTTGATTTGTCTTTTAACTGATGAACGAACTGGTGAATGAACAGGACCATGCTCTCTCTGTTCAGAGCAAGTGCTAAACCATCCCTAGTCCCCAGCTGGCAGCCACCCCTCCCTCGATGAAAGCTGTGCTGTTTGAGGCTCCGTGAAAGCAGGAGAGGCCGTTCCCCACCAGCCACAAAGCGACCACCTGTCACAGGCCTGAAACAGCCTCAGAGCTCCAATGCTCAACCCTCCAGGTGGAAGAAGGGTCTTCCCCCCTTTCCTATCAGCCATCTGAACAAAAGCCACTGTTTCTCAGAAAGCCCTGAGAATCTGGTTTGAGGCAACCTCTGAATCCCCGATCTGGAGATTTAGGCCTGAGGTAGTTTTTATTGTCAAGAAAACAAAAGCGGATCTACTACATTGCTGCCTCCATACCCTCCCTGCTGCCCTTCTCTGGAGAAAAGTCCAATGCGGTTGAGCGAGGCGCTGGGGGTTCTCGCACACGCAAGGAGCTGCAGTGGTCAGCTTCCCTCGGGTGAGTCCACTTTTAATTCTGCACAAGCACAGAGGCATGTAGCACCTTTTTCTTGCCCACTTAGCCTATGGCTGTTTGAAATACTAGAGAAACTACTGGAAACTGCCCCAGGGGGATGTGCAATCTGGGGAGACAGATAAGAGGAACACACGGGGTGGCACAAGGGCAGCTGTAGGGTCAGGACAAGGGGAGGCGTGACCGTGCGTGCATACACACGGGCATGGGCTTGCACCCCTTTGGTCTACGCATGTGCACCCAAGGTGAGTGTGCGCTACTGGGAACTGTCCACGGCTTCACGACGTCCACTCTCTGCGCTGGCCTGACAGGGGCTGCACAGCAGCAGCCCTCACACATACACAGCTGTCAGAGACACACTGTGGCATGGCTCTGCTTTTTGCTTTCTGTTGTTTTTAATTAGTTGTTTCTAACATTCAAAGATCAGGAGATTTCACACAGGGGCCAGGTATCCCACCCGTCTCTCTGGTGAAATGGGGAGCTCTGACCATCCCAGCCTCCACTCCCACAAAGAAGCGACAGGCAGCTGAGCTGGGTGGTGACTGCCCCCGTAGATGGGGAATGTGCTCTCAAGGTCATAGCAGCTCCGTCATTCCCCCAATGTCTCACAGCCAGCCTGCTTCCCTTTTGGAGGCTACCTACCTGGGCCCTGTAGTTGCTGAAATTTGTTAAGTCCTGTGGGTTACACTGAATAATGGCCCCCAAAGATACCCAGGGTCTAATGGCACAAGAGACTTTGCAGAAGCAATTAAATTAAAGATCTTGAGACACAGAGATTATCCTGGTAGACCCTAAACATAATCACAAGCATCCTTATAAAAGAGAGAGAGATAGATCCCTGACCAGCATGGCTCAGTTCATTGGGCGTCACCCCACAAACTGAAAGGTCGCTGGTTCAATTCCTGGTCAGGGTACATGCCTGGGTTGTGGGTTCGGGTTTGGTCCTTGGTCAGGTGCATGCAAGTGGCAACCGATCCGTGTTTCTCTCTCTCTTTCTCCCGCCCTTCCCCTCTCTAAAAATAAAGAAATAAAATCTTTTTACAAAGGGAGAGAGCGATAGAGGGGTAGTTGACTACAGAGAAGAGGAAGGCAAAGGAAGAAGATGAGTAGAGATTAGGGTGATGTGGCCACCAGCCAAGGAAGTCAGCAGCCACCAGCAGCTGCCAGAGGCAATAAACAATTTTGCCCTGGAGCCTCCCGAAGAAAACAGCTGGGCTGACACCCTGATTTTAGCTCCTAGGACTTGTTTCAGACGTCTAACCTCCAGATCTGTAGGTGAATAAATTGCTGTTATTTTAGCCATTAAGTTGATGGTAAGTTTGTTACAGAAGCAATAGAAAAGGCACATACCCAAGAAAGGACTAACAAACTCATCGAATGCTTTGAGTGCCCAAAATACACTGGAGAAACACCGCCCTGGAAGGAGAGGACAAGTGAAACTTGTCGACAGCAGAGCACGATCTCAGCAAGAACATAAGGAAGCCCAGGAACTTCAAACCCAGGCATGGGGACTCCAAGGAGGACTGCTTTCCAGTTCTGTTCACAGGGGACAGGTGTGCAGTCATCTCCACTGGACGATGGGAGTCGGCCGTGGCTTTGTGAGAGCCGAGCGAGGCCGGGCACTTGGTGGGTGGGAGCAGGGGGCAGCTGCTGGGACCACAGGACTCCTTACCTTGCGTGCTGGATGAACCAGGTGGCTTTCTCAGCATACTTCTGCGCCAGGTGGCTCAGGTTCACGGGCTGCTCCACGATGTTCAGGTTTTCATACAGAGGAAGGGCCACGTCAGTGTAACAGTCCCTGTCAGGGCTCCTGCGTGGAAACCACAGACGGTAGAGTATTCATTTCCGTGACCAAGGTAGTTATAAAGGAGAACCAAATGCTTTGATGCAGCAGTGTAGATAAATATAAAACGCTTAATAGCCTGGCGCCAAATGATTTTCCCAGTCGGCCATTACCTCCAAGTGTAAAACCAATATAATACCTTCTTCCATTCTCTTTGAGTAGATGTGTGTGCTCCTTGGACAAGCCCGGGCACTCACTAAAGCTCACAAAGACTTTTGTGGGCTAGAAACACTATTATTCCCATTTGGCCGGGAGAGAAACGGGGGTCTAAACAGACAACATTACTCAAGCAGAGCCCCACAGCCAATCAGCAGCCCCATCCCGGGCGTCCCCACTAACCGATGACTTGTCCACAGGATGCAACACTTGTTGTTGACTTGTTTTCCTAAGTCATTAACTTCATGTGGCACAACAGCTGACAACAGAACAGATGGCCGGGGACAATTTTAAAATTTCAAACCATGTTTAGAAAATCTGGAGAAACTTCAGCAATGAGAATAAATGGAGGTCGAGCCAATACTTCTCTCCCAGAAAAAAAACAAACTCAGCCCTCCGTCATTCGGATCAAAATGAATCTGACAGGTGAATGCTCCATCGCTGTGGCCGAGGAATGATCTGGCCGTGACCTTGGGCAAGTTGCCTAGGCTCTCAGAGCCTGACTTTCCTTATCTGAAGCATGGGGTTGCCTGTGCCCTCTTACAGAGGTATTAGGAGGACCAAATGAGATCATGAATGGTTAGTGCTTTGCACACTGGTTACCATTCCAGAAACTCAATAAAAACTCAAGTGCTCTGTCCTGGTTGCCACAGAGAACCAGGAGAGAAGCTGACAACAATGGAGAGAGAAGAGGGGAGCGCAGCACAGGGGGGAGGGGGGGTAATGGGGGGGCCTCTCCAATAGAGAAATGGTCCTCGTGGTACAGTGGAGGACATGAGAAAAAAATGATCACACCTGTATGCAAACACACTCATGGAAGCTTAGGGGACAAGGTCAGACTCGAGGAGGTAATCTCCAAGAACCAAAATGTTTTAAAAAGAGAAAAGAAG
The DNA here is from genome assembly GCA_004027475.1 of Anoura caudifer. NCBI lineage: Eukaryota > Metazoa > Chordata > Mammalia > Chiroptera > Phyllostomidae > Anoura > Anoura caudifer. The sequence continues at coordinate 58,788 of PVKU01002826.1, read as the reverse complement.
TTGTTATCATACTGGGGATTGCAATGCTAATCTCAACATGTGTGTTAAATTTTTCAGCTTTTTATGATTTCGCTGCAACTCTACCATCATTTACATTCTCACCTCCAACCCCACCCCAATTCAAGTCTCCTTCCATCACCACTGATCCCTGCTTTACTCTCCTCTCCCTCCCCCACCCCTATCTGATTTACATGGACTTAAAGGGGACTGGCTGGCCTATGCCATCCCTCAATGCGGCCCCCTGGAGCCCCACACAGGGAGGGAGGCGAGCTGTTCTACAGTCTCGCTTCTTGCACTGCAGCGAACACGTGAACCCCTGGCATTTTGTTAAAATGCAGGCCTCAGGGTGGGGTCTGAACTTCTGCATTTCTAAGAGGTGCCCAGGTGACACCCACGCTGCTGGTCTGGCCACCACAGTTTGAGGAGTAAGGATCAAGAAGAGGACATGGGCTCAGCACTCAGGGACACCCGGACCGAGTCTCTGTCCCTACCTCTTACAGCTCCAGGGTGACCTGGGCAACAAGGTCCACTTCCTTACCTGCAAAACCCAGGCAAGTCCCTGCCTCACTCAGCGGACTGCAGATAAGTATACAGAGTGTCTAGAGTGCAACACTTTCTCCATAAGCAGCCATTGTTATATTAACTATTGTGTTATTAATGAGCCAGCTGGGACTGCTTTCCCCAAGCAGCTGCAACACCTGCAACCTTGTAAACAACCCCAGTGTACATTCTGAACAAGTGGAATACCTGGTTTGTGTTGCTTCATTACCTGAATGACATTTACTACCTTTTTCTGCTAATTAATGTATCATTCGCTCTTACTGACTTCTGGAAAACAGCATGAGAAAGAAAAAAAAAAACAAAGCCCCTTAATCCCACAACCGGAGTGAAGGACCCATTGTTACCACTTTGGCACATTTCCTGTGACAGGGCTATAGAGGCATAAATACAGAGACAGTTAAGAGCACACTGTTGATGACCTGTTTCCTGCTTTTTTCACTTACTATTATATGGTGAGCATTTCCCCATGCCATTGAATAGGTTTTTAAAGCTGCTTGTTTCATGCCTGCATGGCATCCCAATGGCAGAATGGCAGGAGGTTTCTTAGTAGGGGTGGGGAGTGGGGTGAAGCTTGTAAGGGGCCCCACGCACTTTCTCTCTGTGTGTCCCTGTCGGGTGTCTGGCCCAGGTCAGCGGGCCAGGAGCAAAGCCAGCAGGCAGAGGAGGAGGGAAGAAGCCCCACTTGTGAGACCGTGGAGGTACCCAGCTCTATCCAGCAGAGCTGAACAGTCCAAGTAACCCGGCAAATTCCCATAAGGAAATGTTGTTGCCCTCACCTTTGCTAAAAAGTTTTCTTTCACTCTTTTTGATGCCTTAACTGTGCCCCGTCAGCCTCTCTCATTTACTCCTTGTGGACCACACCCTCAGGGCTTCTCCTTGCTCTGCATCCCTTAGCCAATTACCTTGATGGTCTGTCACCTCGTGGGCATGCCGGACAAGGAGGGTGGTTGTAGCCTGGGGTATCTGTGCAGCCCATATCATGGCTGTATGGGATTCCAAAGTAGTAATCAAAGCCTGAAAGAGAAGCCACTGGTGAGCCCCCCACTTGGCGTCTATTCTATAAGTCTGTGTTCTTATACCCAGGGAAAATTTAATTTTCCACGATTTAATACCGCAGTGCTATGGAGTATGTAATCAAAAGAGGATTTGATGAATATCCTTTTGTAGTATGCAAAGAAAACACTTTGCTGGGTTCTGGCTAGAAGACCAGACTTGTAAACCATCTTGTGATTAGTCAGCCCAAAGTAGGAGGAAGTAAAGAGAATTATTCAACACTGACCACCCCCAGTGCAATTACTGACACATTCAGAAAGTATTTGGTGAAAATCTACTACATGCATGACACTTTAAGGGATAAAAGAATAAATTCTGCCCTCAGAAGACTTCTCGTCTGAAGAGAAAATAAGATACACAGATGCAGCTGTAGGAGATGGATAATCAGTAAGCCAACAAGAGCGACCAGAGGAAGAAGTTATGCCCAGTTGCTGGCAGGGGGAAGGGACTGGGGCAGAAATCTCAGAGTGCCTCTAGAAGGAGGTGGCATTCCAGCTAGAACTCAGACGGCCAGCAGGATTGGGCTTGGGGTATTGGGGTGAGGTGGGAGTGGGGAGAATGTGAGAGTTAAATTGAGACCTGAACACCTGGTGTTGACTTTTTTTCTGAGATCCTCCCTCATCCTGTCTCCTCTCCAACCCGAGCTTTAGTGAGAAGTTTCCCACAGCATTTCCCTACTCCTCCCCCGGGGCCCACAGGGCCGGGATCCCTGCTTCGGTGAAGCCATTGGATGGTTTTTGCTTCTTACCACACTAGATGTGTCTGGCCCTCACAGCAGCCAAATGTCCCCTAAGGTGGAGGAATTTCTAGGTCACGGAGAACGCTGGGGCTCGCGGTGGGGAACCAAGGACAGGGGACAGGAAAGGTGCTGGGGGAGAGAGACGTGAGATCAAGGGGAGCCCAGGCACCCCAAATGCGCCCAAGTGATGCTGTGAATGAAGATATTCTAACTTAGGAGAGATGTCCACAAGAGCAGGAAGGCTTAAACATTATTGAGGTCTTTTTATATGGAGGCCTTTATTTTCTGTTTCCCAAGTAACAAATCCCCCAAACAATTCTTACCACGGAAGTTGGGGTGATAAGAGCTATGATGCCCAAGATGCCATTTGCCTGTAGAAAAACAAGAGAGAGAATTTCAGAGGAATCCCCATGGGGGCTCCTAGCCCCTCTGGGGAGTTGATCACACACTCCATTCTGCATCAGCATTGCCCTTTACTGAGGACAAGCAAAGAGAGGCTGTAAACACAGTGTGAAAGCCAAGCCTTGCTCTGTGGGACCCCGAGGGAGTCCACAGGGAGACAGAAAGCAAGCAAAGATGACTCAGCAGCTACACAGGGGAATGCACAGGGAAAGGGGAAGACAAGCCACTACTGGGAGCCCAGAGAAGCCAACAGGCTGAGCTTCTTCCCCTCCGAGAGGTTTCAGTGCCCACTGCAACCCCACAGAGGCCACTGCACCCTCCACTCTGCCTTCCCGGGCTGAGGCCCTGCAGAGGGTGCAGGTGCACGCCCCACCTAGTCTCAGAGACGCCCGGTTCCTGCCTGGTTTCATCATCTTCTCTGGCCAACGTCAGCAGCCTGCAGACAAGAAAGGAACAAGAAACTGCCTCCCCGCTGCCGTGCAAGTGCAAAGACACCCATCGGCCTCAAATGAGGAAGCTCAGATGCACTTCTGCTCCTCACTCTGTAAATGCCCAGGGCTTGGGGGGAGTAACTGGTGATGTATAACAACAGCTCTGATAATGCTGGACCTCCCTGACCGGTTGATTCCGTTCTGAGTAAAGACCTCAGGGAAATGATCCACAAGGCAAAGGGGCAGAGAAATGGATATGGCACCGAGATCTAAAGAGTGGGACCCCCGCTGCAGGCCTGTGTGTCAGCACACCCTCCCTTGCCACCGCATGCACCGTGGCAGGAGGCAGGCCTCCCACAGGACCCAGCTCTTGCAGTTGGAATAACAAGCACAGGCAGCCTGAGGACAGCTGGGTTGCCATCTCCCCTGCAGGGAAGACCAGCAGTGAGGCCCAGCACGAGAACACGTTGGGCCAGGCACGCCTGTCGGCACCTACCAGCTACCAGCTCTGGGCCAGGCGGCACTGAACAACTCCTGTCTAAAACTCAGTTTTCTCACCTGGACAATGGGGGAAATCATAATCTCAGAAAGCACTACCATTCCCTGGTGCAAATAAACACTCAGCCTGGCACAAAACAAATGCTAAGGAAGAGGTGCTGACTTACAAAGAAAAGAAAGCTGCTGCACCCTGCAGCAGACGCTGCTGTTTGCTTGCCCTACACCCGTGTGAGCACTCATCTCACAGAACTGCGGTTCTGTTAGGGAGCCGGAGACCTGTGCCTGAGGCCAAATCGATCATTATAATCCTGACCCCAGTTTCCCAGCCTTTCTTGCAACAAAGGGTAGCCATGTGACCCAGCTCCCACCAATAAGACTTAAGTGCACTTCTGGGACTGAGAAAAGATTTGTTTTCCTGATAAAAGTGAACTGCCCTCCCTCCCTTTTTCCTTCCTTGAAGCCAAAGTATGGTGAATGGTACTGAAGCAGCTCTACTACGACCCTGGGGCAGCAAACGTGAGGACAAAAGCCAACACAGTAAGGACAGCAGAGCAAAAAGATGCGATTTCTTCGAGTGGCTGGGCCAGCGAAAGCAATCACTTACCTCTAAGTTTATCAGAATGAGAGGAAAACAGTTCATGTCTGGTTTAGCCCACGGTTAAGTCTTTGCAATTACTTACAGCGAATGCGTTCCTAACTTTCCCGGCAAGAAATCAGCAACAATGCAGACATGAGCAGACGAGGCAGCAACACGTTAGGGCTACACAAACACGAAGCAGCCGGCCTGGGAAATGCGGTGGGAGACGGGGGTCCAGGCTGCGGGGCGCCGGTGTTACCTATCATCCCGGTGACATAGCCAGCCTGCTGCAACACCTCGGCCAAGGTGGTCTCGTTGAGCGGAAGACCCCCCACGGAGGTGACCCCAAAGTTGTGCGTGACTCCATTGCGAAGGCCCAGACGGCCAGTGAGCAGCGAAGCCCGGGAGGGCGAGCAGGTGGAAGCAGCTGCGTGGAAATCCACAAACCTGCAGGGAAAGGAAAGCGATCGAGATCTCTCCAACCACAGGAAGACAAACCAGGAGAAAAGCCCACTGCCAGTCAGTTCCAGGGATTCCAGGGCTGGGAGAAAGTTCAAGCATCACCCAGCAGCAGAACAGGTAAAGGGAATGAAGTCCAGAGAGGCAACGAGGCTAATCTAAGGTCACACAGATAATTCCCAGTGATGTAATCCAACATATTTAATCAATCCTCTTTATCCAAAGATTCCATATTTCCTAAGTTTATTTGTAACCCCCAAATCAATACTCGGTGGCTCTGAAGTGGTTATATGGAGACACATGCAGATCTTTGAACAGGCTGAGTCACCCAACACGCGTGTTCCCAGCTGAGGTTGGCTCTCATACTGTAAGGGAGTGTCCTCCTTCCTCACTGCCTGTTTAGTACCATGGTTTGCTGCATTTCTGTTCTTTGTGTTGCTGATTTCTCTGTTTAAAATGGCCCTCAAGCATAGTGCTGAAGTGCTGGCCAGTGTTCTTTATGGGAAAAAAATATATATGTGTGCGTGTGTGTGCGTGCGCGTGTGTTATATAAGCTTAACTCAGGAATGTGGTATAGTGCTGTTGGCTGTGAGTTCAATGTTAATGAATCAAAAATGTGCATTAAATTAGGTGCCTTGAAAAAGAAACATAAAACAAGGTTCTGTGTTGATTAGTTGATGAAAATGTGGCCGGAGGCTCACAGGAACGTAACCTTATATTTCCGCTAGAAGCAGTGGCTCGGTCTTCCCTAATTCAGTGTTCACAGAACCTTTATAGTATGTAACTACTGCCAATAACAAGAACCGACTGTATCTACTGCACATTACCATAGACCCAGCCCTTTTTCAGACACTATGGAGAAATATAAAAAGTCTAGCCATTTTCCTACCCTCGAGGAACATGATTAAACTTCATGTCACTAACAATGAGGCAACTTGACCTTGTGGGCCTCCTGATGGGATGCAATATGAAGTTCATAACATCAGAGATTCTTGCCAAAAAACTTTAACCTGAATGTAATTAGACCTCTGGACCTAATTTCCAGGTTACAGAATATAGCTAACAGAAGAACAAGCTGTTCGACACTACCAGGAAATAATTCACAAGCCAGTCTCTAGACATTCTCAAGACAATTAGTGGGTCTCTCTGAAAAGGTCACCATCTGAGGGAAAACTGGATAGAAACGGGGATATTGTACGTACATTCAAAAAGACTAAACGGATGTAACCAAATGGAATACATGGTCCTTGACTGGATCCCAGTTCAAACAAGCTGATATAACACATTTGGGAGTTAATTAGAGGAGTTTAATATTGACTGACTATAAGATGCTTTTAGGGAACTATTGTTCATTTTCTTGATTATGGCCATGTGGAAAAATGTTTTTCTTCTTTTTCCAGTTTTACTGAGATGTAATTGATATATAACATTGTGTCCATTTAAAGTACACAATGTAATGATTTGATATGTATCTATAGTAAAATGATCACAGTAAGTTAACATCCAGCCCCTCACATACAAATTTTTTTTTCTTGTGATGAGAACGCTTCAGATCCATCCTCTTAGCAACTTTTAAATATACAGTATGGTATTGTTAACTACAGTCACCACGCTTGCGCTGCATCCCCTTGGCTCTTGCTCACCCCTCATGTCAACCTGGTCACCAAGTTCTACTGATTCTGCCCTCTAAATGGCTCCCGGATCTGTCCCCTCTCTGTCACCCACTGTCACTGTCTCGATAGAGGTACTTAGGAATTAGAGTCAAAATTATTACAAGAGGTTGGTCTTCCTGCAACCCCAACCCTGTGCCCCACATTAATGCAGAGGTCTTTCTCCAGTGCAAATCTGATCACACAATTTCTTATGGAAAAACATGGTCCGTCTCTATGTGCTTCCTCAGGCTCATCTGCTTCCCCACTCCTCCATACACTGTGCTCCCAACACACAATATTACTCCCATACCTCTGTGCCTTTGCACAGGCTGTTCGCACCACCGGGAAGGCCTCCCTCATCCTGATTGACAGGTCCCAGCTGTCTTCATGACCTAACTCAAATGTCACCACCTCTACGTCACCTTCCCTGACTCTCCTCTCCCCCAAGCTATCGGTACTCCCTCTGCCCCCCATGCCTGCACGGAATCAGGCCCCCCTCTTCTCTATGTAATGATTGCTTTTGGTGTATCCTCTATAACGCTGAACTATAATTCTTTGTGTTAGTGTTCAGGACAGTGTAAAGATGGCCACAGATTCTTTGGCAAGCCTCCCATTGAGAGGTAAGGTGCGAGTCCCCTCCCCTTGACTGGGTGACTGTTTTGACCCCTAGGATAATGTGGAAGTGACACTGCACTAGTTTCTGGGCTCTGGCCTTACAGGACTGGCAGCTTCCACCTCCCCCCACCCCCCACCCCCCATGAAATACTCTGTGAACTGCCATGGGAGGAGCTGGACTACCCCAGACCACCACGTTAGAGAGGCCGTCTGTAGGTGCTGTGGCCAGTGACCCCATCTAGAGGTCAGATGTATGAGTGAGGCCACCTGGGACGCCCACTCATCTACTTGCTGAATTTCATGGACTGACCTGTCAACACAATGTGGAAAAAAAAGAATTGCCCAACCAAGATATGCCTGAATTCCTCACCCACAAAACTGTGAAATGTAATAAAATAGCCATTGTTTTAAGCTACTAACTTTAGGGGTGCAGTTTTGTGGTTTGTTACTCAGCAATACACAGCCGGAACGATGTCCCACTCCATTGCGGAGTGGGCACTACCCGGTGTGTGCAGAGTGGATAACGCCACCGTCCTCTTGGCTTCCGTACAGCATCACAAGTCTCGCTAAACAGACCTGGGCCTCAGTCCCAGAACGTGGTTGATTCCCTCACACACTTTTCAAGGTGACAAATGGCAAGGAAGGGACAGCATCGGGAGCAGTGACAGTGCACTGTGAGATCCCAGCACTGCCTGTCTGGTTACACTGGCCCCGAAGTCACATTCCTGGAAGCAGGTATGTGATGTCTTCATTTGGCAGAACGAGGACAGGGAAGGTGTGTGCGGCAACACGCACTGTTGGCTTCACACGTGCTGGCCCAGGCCTGCTCCCAGGCCTCAGCGGTGCCCAGGCTCGCAGCTCTGGCCTCCTAACCCTGCCAGACATATGGAGCCACGTGGGGAGGGCGGTGGTCAGACGCCTGGAACCAAAACCCAGGGCCCTCGCTGTTGCAAGTGGCTGGCAGCCGCTGCCTTTTGCAGTTCCAAACCGAGTTCCTCCTCGGGGCTCACACTTTGCTCCCAGGAAAATGTTCGTCCCCACCCAGCCTCTTCTGTTCTTTCCCCTGAGATTGAAGCACAAGGACCCTCCTAGCCCACACTCCAAAATGTTCCTTATAATAACTCTTATAACTCTCACAGCTAATGCTTGTAAGGCCCATCTATCACCCAGGCACCTCTCGAAGCACTGCACGTGCATGACGTCATGAGCAACCACTGCCCCAGATCCACTGTTTTGAATCTGTCATTCTGTGTGGGCTCCCCCAGGCTTGTTGCTGTCACCTCTCGACCCACCACAGTAGGAGCAACTGCCCAATTTGCAGGGCCCAGTGCACAATGAAAACGTTTGGGCCTCTGTTCAAAAGTTACCAAGCATTTGAAGACGGCAACGGAAGAGCATTAAGTGCCATTCACACTGCAGTCTGGAGCTAAACAGTGGCCATCTGTCCAGCTGGGTGTGCTGCCTCGCTCCTCACTCACAATTCCGACTCCCAGTGTCCCTCTCCCTTGCCACTTCCCATGGGTCATACAAAGCAACCTTAAGAACTGTTATCAGCTAACATTAAATCCTGGCTGGAAACCCTCTAATGGGTTCTCATGGCCAACTAAGGAAATCCAAACTCATTTTCGTGGTCCACAGGCCCTCCACCAGTGCTCTCCGGCCCAGGAGCTGGAACTCACAATAGGACCACGTGGGTTACAGGTTTATGGAGATCAGGTTCTTCTCAGCCCCAGGAAGTCAGGTGCGGCCCTGGGCAACTGGCGGCTCCAGGGCAGTCTTGCCCTGGCTGTCTGTGCCCTGCACAATCCAGGGAGAGATCCCCTTAGGGCAGAACGTGGAGAGGGACGTTGAGTTGGGGTGCCAAGCATCCCGGTTGAAGCCCATGCCTGTCTACTTCCAACTTCCTTGGTGGAAAGAGGCACAGGTGTCATCAGTTTCTACGTGTAATGTCACATGGGAAAGGGGGGACTCACTGACCCAGGTGATTAGATCCCATCCAACACCTTCTCCCCACTCTCTCCCACTGGCTACACTGTCCAGAATTGCTCTTCCTGGAATACCACAAGCTAGCTCCCGCCTCGGGCCCTTGTAATGTCCCATCTGGAAAGCTCTGCTCTAGTCTCCACGTGGCTGGCCCTTTTTGTCATCGGGGTCTCAGCTCTCCTTTTACCTTGGGAAGGCCTTTCCTGACCTGACCACTGTTCGCCACATCCCTGGCTCTGTTTTGTCCTTAGCCCTCATCATCTCTGACCTCTTCTTGTTCATGGATTTTGTCTCCATGCTTGCTGCCCAGCTCCCTCATCTAGAAGGGAGTTCCACAAGAACATGGGTGTCTGCCCATTCCCGCCAATGACCCTGGGGTCCTGTTCCCGACCTCCGGAAGGCTGTTTCTCCACAGTCAGCAGTGGGGGTCCTACACTGTACTGGTGACACAGTTCTTCCCATCTGGTGGGACAGCTTAGCCTGCATGGACGCTGGCTTGCTCAGCCGGATTCTGGGCGGTCACCAAGACACTGTCTCTCCAGCAGCTGGTTATGCAGACACTGAGACCAGATTGGACACTCCTTCCCAGAAGACAGATGTGCACATCACCTCTCACCTCAAACCTGTCACCTGTGAGCTGAGGAAGTCAACCACAGCAGAGGCAGCTATGGGGAGGAAGCCACAGCCTTTTGCATCAGGAAACTAATATTTTGGCAAAAGTGTGAAAACATATCTGGATAAGGAAAAATGTGGCAGACCCTGCTGCATGGTGTGGGCCCAGCTCCCACTCAGAGATGCACAGGACCCACGCCCACAGACAGGTTCCTTCGTGGGTAATCAGATTTGCAATATACTTAGGCTGTTTTGAAGCTTGCTCTTTGCTAAAACCCCCTCACCCTGCAAGTACCTTGTAGGCCCAGTGTAACCAGCGGCCTATTCATTTGCTAATGTCCTTCTTCTGTGATGTAATGAGGGGCATTGGCTTCTTTGTTGTAGAAGAACCATCTTGGAATGTGAGGAGGTATTAGAATAAAGGCCTGTCATGGGGGAGGCCACGGCTTTTGTTCCTTTTGAGAGAAAAGCCATGCTGTCGTCTTTATCCCTCCACCAGACTGTGTGTATGTTTTATTTCATCCATAATGACACAGACACTGCTGGCCGGTGTCCACTTCAGAAAAATAAGATGAGCCCCATGCAAGAAATAGAAAGAAAGTGTTATAGGAGGCAGTTGCGGGGAGGCTGCAAGTGTGGGCAAACAAGCTGGAGTCAAACCCAGCCCCAGCTCCCTGTAGTGTGAGACCAAACAGGCAACTTAACCTAAATCTCAATATCTCCCTCTGCAAAGTGAGCATAACCATCATCAGGTTACTTCAGGGATTTAATGGGATGATGCACATGAAGTGCTGAGCAGAGCTTGAAGTACAGAGTAGGTTCTTTTAAAATTCACAGTAGCCAACAGGATTGCTGCCATAAGTAGCTACTGGAGAGAAAAAGAACATCCCAGGTACGGTAGGGGAGCAGTGAGCAGGGAATGAGGGGCTGGAATTCCAGGGGTGAGTTGCTATTGATACTACATGGGCATCAAATTCACTGCCACACCTACGTTGCAGGTCACCTTGGCCTTGACGTGCACGGAACCAAGCTGAGTCCTCCCTCCCAAAGCCTATGTCCACTCCCTTCCCGGTCACACAGGCTCGAGTCTGTCTTCGAGTGTCTGTGCCAGCTCCTGAGTCCTTCAGATCCTCCCATTCCCAGGATGCCATCAACATGGTCATTGTCCCTCAGCTAAAACACTTCGCGGACCTTCCATGATGCCAAGCTAAGCTAACTCTCTCCAGCCCATGAGAGCACACTGACGAGGCATGCCCTCCCTCAACCCTGGGTTTTCAGTGTCTTCCTTCTGCTTGGCCACCATTACCTCCGCTGCTCTGGTTTACCCTACCTCTCCAGCCCTCTGAGCCACTGCTGCCTGCTCTGGGCTGAACTGTGTCCCCCGAAAGGATATGTTGCAGTCCTCACACCCATACCTCAGAACGCAACCTTATCTAGAAATAGTCATTGCAGAGATTAGCGGAGCTGAGGTCATCCTGGAGCAGGGAGAGTCCTTAACCCAACGTAACTGCTGTGCTCATGAGAGAGACGCAGAGAGGATGCCATGTGCAAACCCAGACACACAGAGGCAAGGACTGGAGTCACACTGTCTCGGACTAAGGAATGCCTGGGGCTGCTAGAAGCTGGAAGAGGCAAGGAAGGAACTCCACCAGAACTTCAGAGGGAGCGTAACTCTGCCAACACCTTGATTTTTAACTTCTAGCCTCCAGAATTGGGAAAACAAATTTCTCACAGCCGCTCAGTTTGTGGCCCTTTGTCACAGCAGCTCCAGGAAACTAATACAGCACCCTATATAGGCCCAGAGGTCAGCCCAACAGGACTCTAATTCCCGGAAGACCTCACATCCCGCACACAGCTCTCCAGCGCAACAGCTGGATTCGCCGGGCCTCGGCCCAGAGTGCTCGCCCCTCCCCTTGCCCTTCCAAACCCCCACCTATCCTTCAGACCCTACCACTGTCACAGAGCCTTTCCTCACCCCCCAGCCCGGGAGGATGGGTCTTGACTTTGACTTCTAGAGCATGTGAATCTTCTGCAGCCTTTACATGCCTGAATGTAGCCCTTCACCTGACAACATCAGAGCACTTACTGGAGCCGTCCGTCATCAGTGGTGTCTTCCTATGCTGCCTCCGCCCGTTCTCCCCCTGCTCTTCCACGTGACTCCTGTGCCTGGTGCGTGCCCCACACTCCCTGGTGTCACACTCACTTCCACACAACCCTGTGAGCCAGAGAGAGACGCGAGAATGCCCATTTCCCAGCCGACTTCCAGGGGCACAGGAATCAGTGTCAGTGGTCACAAATTACACAGGAAATCAGAATCTGAAGTTCACCGTGGTGAGTGTGGAGTTAATTAAGACTGAGGGCATTCAAGTGGATCAAAGAAAAAGTCCTACAGTTGCTAAGCTTAAGAGACTTCTGTCCACTGTGGCTTGACTTTGCCAGTGGATCTGGGATGCTCAAAGGCTGTTGACCATCATTTCCTCCCCCCAGTGCCACAGACTGAATGTTTGTGTCCCACAAAATACATGGGCTGAAATACCAAAGGGATGTATTAGGAGGCGGGGCCTTTGAGGTCATCAGGTTTAGAGGAGGTCACCATGGTAAAGCTCCCACAATAGGATTAGTGACCTTTTAAGAAGAGGAGGAAACCAGAGCTTTCTCTCTGCCCTTCATGTGAGGACCCAAGGAGAAGTTGGCCTTCTGCCGTCCAGGAAGAAGGCCATTAGCAGAACCTGACCATGGACTGCCCAGCCTCCAAAACTGAAAAAATAAACGTATATCGTTCAAGCTACCACTCTATTGTATTTGCTGTGGCAGCCCAAGCTAACACACCTGGGCAGCGCCAAGAATACATGGAAATCTGAGCCCGCGGGCCCGCTTTTCCTGACTGTCCCAAATGTGGTCTCTCCTTGGCCATGTTAGTGCCATCACCCTGGAAACAGCGGTAGCACATTTCTATAGCGAGATGTAGCTTCAAGTTTCTTCCCGGACTGGAGGTTCTGCGAGGATGGGGCGTGGAGTTGGAACCCCAGTCCCAAGCAGAGTGCCTTGCGTGATGGAGCTGCTCCAGCAAAATCCGGTGGATGAACAAACACTGGACGAGAGAGAGGCCCATGTCGTTTGATTGGAAAAAACACGTTAGTCCGCTCACCACATAATCGCTTAAGCCGATGTTTCTAGGGCTCGAGTCATTCCCCGCTGTGTGATACAGTTCATAGCTTAACTCTCAGAAACAATCTTACTTCCTTTATTCCCAAGGTTTTGGAGAGCTCTGACTGTACTCCTCTCAAAAAAAAAACCAAAAAAAAAAACCAACAAAAAAAAACCCAACCTAACAACATCCCATGCAGCCCTATGAACTGACCTGCGTGTCACCTTTCCCCTGCTCCCACCTCTGCCTCCATTTGGCAGGGACTAATTAATAAGTAATAAAATGGTCCTGCTATTTGGAAAGCGTCTTTTGTTTTTCCCCAGATCTATCTGGGCAGGCTCAGGCCAGTTCACCAACAGGGGTCCTAATTAAAGTCTGAAAACGCATTGTAAAGCAAAGCTGGAAACACACAGCCAGACATTACAGCAGCCTGTTAACGGGAAAATCAGCTTAAATTAAGACACAGCCAGACGGAAACCAAAGCAACTTGCCATTGCATAAATTACGTGTATTAGAATCAGGGAACGCTAGCGCTGGAAACGCCACCCCGAAAGCCCCGGAGAGACTTAACACTGCAGAGTTAAGTGTGTCCAGCCTTCATTTATAAGGAATTTAAAATAGACGATGGGGCCTTCTGTGGCAACTCTCTAAATTGCTGTGTGACTGGAATAAAAACTATCTTTGCTCCATTCATAATTTAAAGGCTCAGAGGTGGAAACAGGTTTTTAAAATCATCACCGTGGCCTTCATGGATAGAGGGACAGGGGTGGGAAGTGAGGACTGGAAAAACGCTAACACGGGGCTGAGACACACCAGCTCGCCTCAGCCCCCATGTTTCCTTCTGTGAAATTGGAAGACAGCCGAGTCGCCCCTCAGGAAGTAATTAAGCGGGATAACTGAGGTATCCAGGATTCGGGCCCTTTGTAAATTACAAGGAAACATGGCAGCAAATAGCAAGGTCTGTGTGTTTTGTTTACTCATTCATTCATTCATACATCTACTCATACTCTTGATCTTGGAAAAGAAAAAAAAAAAGATTCCTAACAGCTGAACTTGGTATGATCCTGGGCAATTATTTTCCTTTCCTCTTCATATTTTCCTTGTGAATACATGCACGTTCACACTCTAGGAAGGACACATGCAAGGCACGTGAAAACATGATGCACACACAAGCATCTCAGTGCCTCCTAGACCGGACACTTCTCCCCACGGCCACAACCTTGAGCCAAGCCATCCAAGAGCTGCCTGTGGCACGTGCCCCCTGCCCTCCACGCCAACAGAATGGACCACCCCTAGTAAGCTGCGATGATCCATCTCAAATGCAGCCGAAGACATCAGTGCTCAGGGCACCCCACTGCCCTCAGGATCCAGTCCCACAAACACTTGAGCGTGCACACAGTGCCTTTCACCAGCTGCCTGTCCATTAGCTTAGCTTCACGCTCCCAGTCCCAGCCACACCCAACCACCACAATGCAAGCCAGCCCCAGGGGAGTGAGGGCTTTTTATTGTTTGGATCATATATATTCCCAGCATCTAAGACAGTACCTAGGGGAGCCTCTAGGAGTACCTGCTGAATGAATGGGGCACCTTTCAGTTCTGGGTCTTGGTTCATGCTTTTCCCTCTGCCTACAACATTCCTTCCACCCCCTGGGGCATCTGGCCAATTCCTACTCATCTTTAAGGTCTCAGCATTCAGGTCCTAACAGATTAATTGGCTTCCCTCTGGAGAAGTGGCCTGTCTTATTGTCCCAAGGCTCTATCTTTAACATGATTTTTACTCTGAGCTTTACCACCCAAAAGTGAGAAGCCCAGCATGAAGCTTTCTTCATTCTTGCCTGTGACCCATCTGTACATAATGGGCTCATTCCATCCCCTAGGATGTCAACTCAGGTTATTAAAGGTGGGACATATGTCAGGAATCCCTGCTCTGACAGCACATCGCCCCTCTGCATTCTAAATGCTGGTTTTCTTGTCTTTACTTGCCACCAGACTGTAAGCCCCTGAGGGGCAGAGCTGGCTGGGGTCTCCCAGCCTCAGTCTCATGACCTGCTCTTAGCAGAGATTCATTGTTGAATGAATGTAGTTGGGAGACTTAAAAGCGGAATGAATGACAGCCGCTGGACAGGCTATTTTCAACATGCGATTGTGAAGCAAGCTGGCACCAAGGCCTCACTGGTTAATATTTCAGTTCCTTTTCTCTAAGATTAGCTGCCATCTAGATCATCATGTTCCTGTGTGTCCCCATCTATTAAACAGAGCCACAAGGTTAAAACCTGCAGTGCCATTTCTAAAGATTCACCTTGCCCCAGGTGGGCATTACCTGACGTTTACGTCTATCTGACCTCTTTACCCAAGAGCAAAAATGTGAAAGTGCCAACCCCATGATGCAGAGAGCCTACAGGGAAAAGATAGGCCGGGATCTCCCAAATCACACATCTCAGGGTTAATGATGAAGGTCACAGGCCAAGAAGATGTCTCCCTGATGAGGGCCCTCTACCCTGAATCTGAATTACTGTGTGCAGGGGGAGAAAGCTGGAAGGGGATTACATGGTGGGGGAAGGGTCTCTCTCTCCCTAACGTAAGTATCCTTCAGAAAGTCCTTTCTGCCCTGGCTCTCATGGAGAGTTCCGCAAGACCGCATCATAGTTCCCTGCAGCTCCGAGTGCCAGCCTGGTTCTCACCTTCCTTTGGTTACTGTGGAATCCCAAGGGCAGCAGGATGGCTGAGGAAATCCTGAAAGGTAACAGGATGGATGAATTTTTGCAAAAGCCAATGCCGAGAACAGAAATCAAATCAGGTGTTTGACTGAACTGACAGTTCAACTCCTTCCTTGCTGAGGCCCTTTTTAGAAACAGCCTCAAGTCCCTGAGAGCCTCTGACCTTCCAGTGTTGAATATTGAGCTTTGATTTCCAGCTAAGACCCTGCCTATAACTCTTAGTGATAGCACAGACTTTACACAAAATTAAATTGTTGGCAGAGAAGAGGTGAAGCAGGAAGGAAGAGAATTCACGGTGCAAAGCTAACACATTGCAAGTCAATTCACCTACGTAAATGTATTTACAATATACAGTCAACCTCACGTCTGAGCCAGCCCAGCAGACGATTTGAGTGAGTGAGCAGAATTCGGGCTTCGTTGGCTGGGACCACTTCTCTGTATTACTGGTCACACCTGTGGGCCATGACTGTTCAAGTGCACAAACCCCAGTGTGGACACCCTAAGCCACTGCCTGAATCTAGTCACCCTGACATGGAGACTTAATGCAAGTTTCTTCTTAACCTGAGGATTTTCAAGGAACATGTCACTTGTTCATATTAGTGAAACCAGCATCGGCCTTCCCTGGATGTGCTGCCCACCAGAACCAAAGTCCTGAATTATCAAGATTATTTACTGGGTTCTCCTAATGATTAAAATGATGTCCATATTTCTCAGGCTGCTTGAAGAGCTGGCAGAGATGCCAGTGAGATGCATCTGCCATCTCCCTTAAAGCACAAGCAATTCATTCTTCCATCCTACACTGTCATGCAAGTTTTCTAACTGCTTGGAAAGCTTAAGGCATAGTTGGTTACTAAGTCCCTGGTATTTTCATTGAAATTCCAACACTTTGATTTCCTCAGGTTCTCATATCTTTTTTAAACTTTGAAATGTTCCGCAGAACTGCCCAGCTCAGAGGTGCACAGGACCCTGGCAAAATGACAGCCTGCAAGGTCAAGGGCAAAACACTCTGGCTGGTGGACCTGCTGACAAGTGCAAGAGGACGGCAGCCTCCCTGTGCACACGTGGGCAGTCACTGACACCAGGGAGCCCCGAACGACGACGCCCTCTGAGAGAGACGTTCGCTGCTTTGTGGCAGCTTTCACTTCTTCCCACAATTATTTGTCATAATTTTTAATGGGGTAAATCTGCAAACGAGACAACCTGCCCCCACATGTTAGAGAGCTGACTGTAATAGTAAAATCTTCATTTCTCTCTGAGCCTCGGTTTCTCCCATGTGATACGTGATGTGGATGCTCTGGGATACTGAGAATGAGCTCAAAGCCCTGAGGTTTTAGACCACAATTCTATTTATCTCCATGTAAGTGAAGCCGAGGAACCCTGAGAAAGGACATCAAAACTGAGACACTGAAAGTTCTCTTCTCCTCCCAAGTATTCCTTTGGTCTGCAACAATGATGGCATCAACTACAGTGTGAGTGGTCCACACATCTGGCAAATTGCATGTATCACCGCCAGGTTAAAACAACAACAACAACAACGAAAAAACTAAGTGTGCGTGGTGGTGGGATCAAGCAGATTCTGAGAGGGCAGCCAAGTTCTATGGCCCAGCTTGGGAAGGGATGGGGGTCAGGGCACAGAGAAGGTCCAGCGAGGGCAGGGGGACATGGAGGAAAGCAGGGCAGCAGAGCCAGTGTCATGGGGGACAATAAGAGCTAACAGCCACCAAGCACCGACATGTGCCAGGGACTCTTCTACTGCCTTATATGACTTAAGTCATTTCCTCCTCAAAATGACCCTATGAAGTAGGCCATGTTTGTCCCATTTTAAAGATGAGCAAACTGAGGCCCAGGAAAGTTCAGTATTATGAGCCAAGAGCTAGTAAGAGCTAGTAAGTGACAGAACCGGACAGACTGGTTCCAGACCCCATGCTGTGGTGAACTCATCTACGCATGTCCAGAAAGTTAGATCCAGGAGTCAAACAAACACGTAAACAAACACGTTTGAGGACCCACCAGAAGCTAGGCATTGTTTTAAGCACTGGAGGCCATTGGTACCTCTGTCCCTAACTAGCCTGCAGCGTAGCAGGTACCCAATAAACATTTGCCGCTTTAAAGACTAAAGTATGTGTAGCATAGCTATTTGTGCTGGGCTGAACAGCGCCCCTCTCCCCAAATTTCATGTCTACCTAGAACCTATGAATGTGACCTTATTTGGAAAGAGGGTCTTTGCAGATGTGATCAAGTTGAGATGAGGTGGCACTGGATTAGGATGGGTCTTAAATGCAATGTCTGGTACCCTTAAAAGAGAGAAGCTTAGACATGGACACGCAAGGGGAATGCCATGTAACCAGAGAGGCAGGGAATGGAGTGCTGTCTCTATACACCAAGGCGGGCCAAGGATTGCTGGCAACCACCAGAAGACAGAAGAGAAGGGCATGGAACAGATCTGCCCTCCAAGCTTCCAGAAGGAATCAACCAGGCTGACACCTTGATTTAGGACTTCCAGACTTTGGAACTCGGAGGGGATAAATTTGTGTTGCTTTAAGCCACCCAGTTTGCAGCAATTTGTCGTGTGAGTCCTAGAACATGAAGACACTCATTTTTTTTTTTTTTAAGACAAAAGATAGGTTCTCAAGTCACCCTGTTTGGCAGTACGAGAGTTCTCACTTAACTCTCGTCTGAAGGTCACGATTCCCCACTGACTATGACTAGGCAGGAGAGAAGCCAGGGAAAGATTAATCCCTGGCCTCACAGGAAGCCCGCCTTCCTGTCAACAAAGCGCAGTGAGAAGCCTCAGGCCAGAGGGCTGTCTGCCGGGCTGTCACAAGGCTCACATGGAGAAAATATTTTCATTCATGGAAGAAAAAAATAGCAGAGCCCACCAGACTGTGTTTGGATCTGGTTCCTGAGAAGCCCCTTCTGCTCAGGGTGACAGCATGCAGGTAGGGACAGCTCCTAAAAAGGACAGAGCTTCCCAAAAGTCAGTTTAAATAATGAACGGGCCTGCCATTTCCCCACTAACCCACTTGACACTGAAAGCAGAAGTTCCTAAGCACTTGGCAACCCATTTCCCTTTGAAGACTTAGTAAATGGTATGGATTAACTCTTTCTCCAGTAAAAATCCCTATGTGGAAAATTTGGGAGGACATTTTGAGGCATCATGAACTCCTAAAGCCCATTTATCGATGAACAAAGATTTATGCATTGCTTACTGCATGCAAGCACTGTGCTATGGGCTAGGAAGATAAAGGAGGAAGAACAGATAAGGCATCTCTCTTCCTGAAGCCCAGGCTAGAATTGAGGTGTATGAATTTCCTGCAGCTGCCATAACAAATCACCGCAAACTAGGTGGCTTAAAACGACAGGAATTGATTCTCTCCCAGTTCAGGAGGTGAGAATTCTGAAATCCGGATGTCTACAAGAGTGGTTCCTTCTGGAAGCTCCGATGGAGAATCGGTTCCATGCCTGTCTCCCAGCTTCCTGTGGTTGCCAGCAAGCCTTGGTATTCTTGGCTTGCCAACACCTGCCTCTCCACGTCACCTTCTCCTCTGTGTGTCTTCCTGTGTCCTCTTTACTTATAAGGAAACTAGTCATTGGATTTAGGACCCATCCTAAATCCTTTATGGCATCGTCAAAATTCTTCAGTAATTACATTTGCAAAGACCCTCTTATCAAATAAGGTCATCTTCTGAGGTTCTGGGTGAACATGAACTTGGGGAGGATGCTACTGAACCCAAGCCAGGTGCTCAGATGGTTAAACAATCACCATGGAGAGCAGCAAGGGTGACGGGAGAGTAAGCCTGAGATACCCGAGCAGGCTTTCCTGAGGACCTCATATGGAATCGGAACCCAATGGTGAGTAGAAACTAACCATACGGAGAAAGTGGACAGCGCACCAGGAAGAACTAATCACATGGGTGAGGCCCAGAAAGAGGAAGGCAACTGATGGCAGCTGCAGGCCAGAGGGGCCGTGCAGAGACCGGTGTGGTGCACGGGCTGGTCATGCAAGCTGCTGCTTAGAGTTTGGACTTTATCGTTAGGGGCACAAAATAACTCTGAAGGACTGGAAGCAGTGAAGTGTTTCTACAAAGTCTACCTTGGCTGAGATGAGGAGGATGGACTGCAAACTTGAGTGACCACATGCAGGGATCCCAAGAACCCGTACCTCAGGGAAAAGCTCCAGGATACAAGATGCCCCAGCCATGTCCTCCCTAGCAAGCTGGAGTGATCCCACTGAGCCAGAAGGAGGAGTCAACCCAGGGCAGAAGGGATCTGAGCTGGCCAGCGGGGTCAAGGTCAGCCCGAGAAGAAAACCCAAAGGGTTGAAAGCTGACACTTGTACTGTCTGTGGGGATTGGGGCTAAGCATTTGAACAAAATTAATTATGAACACTTCAATCCATTCACATGCACACTCCTCACCTTTGCAGACCCTGTGGGGTAAGTGTGCCTCGTAAGCACTGTCACCTCAGTCACCTTGCCTTCTGCGCCTCCCTGATTCAGGTGTTCAAAGGTCTCCTTCTCCCCTGAACCCCCAGGCTGGGTTCCAAACCCTCCCAGGAACTCCAAAAATTCCTGATCCAGATTTGTGTACGGGGTCCTAATCTTTACTTTCCACTGAACCTGTCTCCACACCAGACAGGAAGTACCTCGAGCGCAAGGGTTTTTATCTCATCCCTAACACAAACAGACTCTGAATGTTATCAGATAGAAGAACGAATGGATGGATGGACCACAGATGCATTGTGGATTTCTCTATAAGGCTGCACTGCTTTCACACCAAACTAATCAATCAATCAAATAATTAAATCATCATGGACCCATAAATTGCCCTTTAAATGCTTTATGCCTCCCCCCTCCCCCCAAAAGAGGCAGAGTAACACACCCAAAAAGAAAGCGACTTAGCATCCTCAAGACTCACCTCAGTCCTTCGGCAGCCATCTTATCGAGGTTGGCAGTGTCCTTTGTTTCTGCCCAGTTTGCTCCCAGGTCACCCCACCCCATGTCATCTGCCAAAACGATCACGAAGTTCGGTTTCTGGCCTCTTGCTTCCTCATTGAAGCAAAAATTCACAAGAGGATAAAGGCATCCCAAGAAACTCACCCCCACCAATAAAACCTTTAGAAAGAGCCAGGCCATGGTGGTATGGAATGATGGCGGGCCACCACTAGAGACTTCTCGTAGAGTCCCCTTCTGCTCACTTTCAACGCAGGGAGTTCCTGGAGATCCGTGTTTTTGCAAGAAGATATTCCAGCTCACTCACTGTAAAGGTGAGCAGGCTGAGGCCCAGGGTTCTGGTGGTGGCGGCGGGGCCTGCAGGGATGGTGGGGGCTGTAGAAATGAATCCCTCATCTAGAATCCTAATTTAAGAGAGTCGGGAAATTTGCACCCCCAACTTTGACTTTCCCCACTACAGCTCCCTAAGAGATGACTGGCTGTGTGAAGCAATCAGACATCAGTGTCAACAACTGCCCTGTGGCCGATCAGAACGTGACCCCTCTGTGCTCAGCTATGTCAGAGACGAAGCACGAGCCTTGCATCTGGTCGGGACTCCAGCTGGTGAGCGCAGGATCGAATCTCACATCTGCGGAACACCTGGGCATTCTCGCCGCTGCAGTCAGCCCCTAGTGAGTTTCTGAGTCCCAGGTGGTTGAGGGCTTCATGTTTCTGTAAGGTTTCCTGAAAGAACAAAAATGGACAAGAAAACAGAGTGAAAACTGCCAGGGCAGCTGTGTTGTACTCAGTAGCTTAGGAAATAATCACTTTTCCATGCCAGCGCATGTTTTTCTTGTTATTCGAATATTTAACTGCTTCATCAGTTTCTCCACCTGAGAAATAGTGATGATAACAGTATTTGCAACGAGCCTATAATCGCAGGGAGGGTGGGAGCAACATCTCTCCCAAACCGCTCGCTGTGTACACACGAGGATGCTGAGGCCCAGTGTTGCGGCCCGGGCAAGGCCAGCGCCCCACTCTGCCACGCACCGCGCTTCCCTGATTCGCAAGAAGGTCTCCCACTGTGACACTATCACACTCACTGAGGACGAGCCTGATTGAATGGCTCCTCCTCACTGAGGGGGAGGGGTGAGAACCCGATTACAAGATACGACCCTTTCTAACAGGCAGGCTGCAAACAAACATTTCTGTACAAAATTCTCGACCAATAATACATGGGGGGAAGGGAAATGCAAAGAAATAAGTTCATGGTAGAATCTAAGTGGGGAACCTATGGCGGCTCACTGCAGACTTTTTTATTTTACCATGTCTTTGAAATGTTTCATAATAAAATGGTAGGGAAAAAATGTTTTATTTCTTGATGGAATTGTGTCCCTTTACATCTTGACAATGTAATTTGTAAAAAGTAGATCTAAAGACATGCTCAGCCAGTGCCTCTCATGCTTTGACATGCATAGGAATCGTCCGGGGATTTTACCGAAATGCAGCTCAGTAGGTAAGGCTGGCTTCTGGGCTCTGCATGTTTAACAAGCCCCCCAAAAAGTCCTACACTGCTGGTCTCTGAATCACACTTTCATTACCAAGATGCTCAGAAAAGGAAACCATCCTGATTCTTGTTCTAGAAGAAAACTAGCCCAACTGGAGATGACAAACCTAACGGATGCTTAACCTAACCAGAGGTGATTCAGCTTCAGTGGACAAGCCCAAAAGCAATAAATCGGGTTTGGATTTGAAAGACAGGAGTTGAAGGTTATGCTTTCAACACAGGTTGCAAATAGGAACCATAAAATAAAAGAAAATTATCACCTCAAGTTTACTTAAAAGCTCTAAATTTTCCGTTAGTAAGGAGAGAAAGGCCTGAAACTCTGGACCAGATAAAAAGCTCAGCCGAACACCCAAACTCTGAAGACTGAAGGAGAACCAAACTGTAAGACGTGAAGACGCTACTAGGGCTGGGTTATGGCGGCTCTACCTCCAGTTGTGAGCGCCTCCTCGGGAAGGAGTGCACGCTGGCAAAGCCAGCCCCGAGGCCAACCCGCAAGGAGGGGCGTGTCGAAGGCATGCAAATTCTGGAAGACCTAGATAAACTCAGAAAGATGGGCCGATGCACACTTCACCATAAAAAGCAAGTCCAAGTAAATAGGCATGGTCATCTGGAGGCCAATGAATCAACTATTCAGAAATGCAATGTTTTTTTTTTTTTTTTCTGTTTTCTAAAAGGAGAGTTATTATTTCAAAGTCAATTAGATTCAACTGCTATTTGTTGATCTTGAGGCCCCAAAGGATCTTTCCTATCTGGAAGAGCCTGTGCACAAGGGGGGGTGCCTTGCAAACACTCGTGGGCCTGTGGGTGATTCCTAGCCTCATTCCACTGGCTTCTGACCACTAGCAACAACCACAGGAAGCTTCTCTTCTTAAAGCTCCTTAGCTTGGAATACTGGAGTGGCCTCATTCTTGGTCACTAATGCATTTCAGAAAGATTCAACACAGAAAGACTTCAAAAACCCAGTTCACTTAAGAAAGAAGCTAAAATTAAGGTGGAACATACAGGGTCCAGCAGAAGTAATACCTCTGAGTGTGGTGGGTAGGGTACGTGAATATCTCACACAAGATGGACATCAATTTGGACATTACACCTGAAATGCCATATGGTATGCTTGAGCGTGATACTGTTATGTTACAGAATTACATGCTTATGATTTTTATGTAATAAAGGATTTTTATGTAATAAAAAGGGGTGTTATTTGTGCCAGACCCCTGTAAATTATTTTGCTTAAGAGTTCCATAATAAAACATTCTTTGAGAATTTTTATTTTTAATTAATTTTTTACAAGATTTTATTTATTTATTTTTAAAGAGAGGGGAAGGGAGGGAGAAAGAGAGGGAAAGAAATATCAATGTGTGGTTGCCTCTCACATGCCCCGCCCCCACTGGGGACCTAGCCCAAAAGGCATGTGCTCTGACTGGGAAATGAACCAGTGACCCTTTGGTTCTCAGGCCTGTGCTCAATCTAGTGAGCCACACCAGCCAGGGCCCTTTGAGGATTTTTGAAGTGAATCATTAAGTAGTAATATTTTCATAGAATATAAATAAGCTAATTTATCCAGCGCTCCATTGCATTATCCTTCATGCCCACATTTCAAGGGAGTTTTTTAATCCTTTCCCCCTTTACTTTTTTTTAAAACTACAACAAAAAGGCAAACCAGACATTCTAAGAATGGACTCCAAGCCACAGACTTTGATTAAGATCCAGCTGGGGAAAAAAAAAAGATCCAAGCTGACATTATGGGAAACAGTATGGAGGTTCCTCAGAATATTCAAAATAGAATGACCATATGATTCAGAATCCCACTTCTGGGTATTTAACCAAAGGACATGAAATAATTATCTTGAAGAAATACTGCACCCTGTGTTTATTGAAGCATTTTTCACAATAGCCAAGATACAAAAACAACCTACGTGTTCATCAATGGATGAATGGATAAAGAAAATGTGCTGTATATATAACACACATAAACAATGGAATATTATTCAACCTTTAAAAAGAAAGAAATCCTGTCATTTACAACCACCTGGATGAACTTAGCAAACACTATGCCAAGTGAAATAAGCCAGGCACAGAAAGGCAAGTGCTGCCCGATTGCACTTGCGTGTGGAATCTGAAAAGCTGAGCTCACAGAAGCAGAGGGTGGAATGGTGCTTGCCAGGGGCGGGGGGTGGGAGAGGAAACGGGGAGTGTTGGTCAAAGGCACAGACTTTCAGTTACACAGGATGAGTAACTTCTGGAGAGCTAATGTGCAGCATGGTGACTAAGTTAATAATGCTGTACGGCAAACTTGAAATTTGCTCAGAGTACATCTTAAATGTTTCCACCACACACACACACAAAATATATATATATATAAATGGTAATGCATGAGGGGATTGACGTGTGTGTTAATCAGCTTCATTGTGGTAATCATTTCATAATCAAAACATCATGGTGTACACCATCGATACATACACATTTTATCTGTCAACTGTACCTCAGTGCGGATGGGGAGGGGGTTCTTTTTAACAGGTCTGAGCTGAGACTTTGAGCTCAGTGCCTTATCTGGGGTTATTTTCCCAATTTCTTCTCTACCCACCACCTTCCCCCTCTCAGAAGAGAAAGTAGACACAAGCAAGGTACACTCCTGTGGGCTAAGGAAACAGGGGGGCATCTTTGGTAAATAAAGCATTCCTCCCTCCTCCCAGTGAGCTGGAAGGTGCTTGACCACCTGACTCCACAAACTCCACAAGGCAGGCGCATCTGTTCCCCGGGAGCAGAGCTGACTGGGACAGATCCTTGCTGAGCACAAGTATGAACCACTGCCCGCGTCTCCTTGCTCCTCGGGCAGCAGCAGAGTGAACTGGAGCTGCCAATCGGCTTTGCGATGATTCCTGCTCTTTTTTATGACCGCCATCTTAAAGCAGAACTGCTGGGTCTGCTAAAGTTTGCCTCCTCTTCGGGTTCCAGGCTTGTTTCTACATAAAGGTGTTCACAGAAGTGGCATGAACAACATGTGGGCTGTTGCCCAGAAGGGCAGGGAAGCGAACAGGAGGGGGCAACCTGAAGATGTGCTTTGCAGCGTCTGAATACCAGAGCTGGGAGTCCATCACCTGACCACCTGACCACCAGGACCACCTTGGCCCTGGGGGCCTCCCCGTGGCCAAGCCACCTGCTAGAGAGCCTTGCAAACAGCTGAAATAACCAGAAGGTCCAGCCGACCTTCCTGGCAGAGGGCTCTGTTAGTTTTCCAGTGACAAGGCTTCTGATGAGCTGAGGCCAAAAAAAGACAAAGGCACTTGGGGAGTGTGCTCTCTGGGTGCCGAGCGCTATTGTTTTGTCCACGGATCAGAACCTGCTCATTGTGCCTGCTGGGCCAGGAGTCACATGCAGGCTGCCAGGAGGGGCCTGGGGTACCAGCTGCCCAAGTGGAGTCTGAAATGGTTCCCCCATGCATTGTCATCTACCCCACAAATGTCAACTGAGTGACGGGTCTTGATCTAGGTGCTGGGCATACAGCCTTGAATGAAACATGAAACCTGCTGCCCTCCTGGCACTTCCTGGTTGGGGGTGGGGAAGGAAGCGAGTAAATAAATGGGGCAGGGAGAAAATCAAAGCGGAAAGAGGATCAGGAGTGTGGGGATGAGCAGGTGCATAGTGAAAGAGGGAGGTCAGGGACAGCCCCACTGAGAAGGTGATCTTTCCAGAAGGATCTGTAGAAGAGAAGGGAGGAAACTGTGAGGCAGCAAGCACAAACGGCTGGCACCTGTGAGGGGCAGCAAAGAAGCCACTGCGGAAACAGCGGCACGAGAATGGCAAGTGTTAGAGGAAGTCAGGAGGAAGACAGGCTTACTGAGCAGATGGCGAGGCTGGAGGGTTTGAGGCAGAGCAGCAAGTTCTGACTACATCCTAACAACAGACCACTGACGGCTCTGCTGAGAGGGACAGAATGTGTTGCAACAGGACAGGCGAGGGAAGAAGCTGAAGAGTCAGGAGTATGCTGCCTCATCAAGGTGATACGGTGCTAGAAGCAAGCCAAGTGCCCAGGGCACAAAATTTAAGGGTGCAGCACTCCTTGTCCTTGCATGACCCTTACAATGAGCTCCTGCTTACATTTGGCCTCACCCTAATCCAAGCGCAAGTGGAGTGGAAAATCTACTTACCATGGTAGCCAGGACAAACAGTTATTAAGGTGACTAAGCCTATGTATGACTGACATCCTCATGGCCCCTAACTTTGCACCTAGACCCTAACATGTTATTTGGGGGCTGGCCCAACTCAGAAGCATTGCTTTCTAAGAGAGTATCTGGGGGACCTCAGTCTTAGCTCAACAGAAAATGCAAAGAAAATCTTTTTTTCCTGTTCTATTTTTTCTTTCCATTTTACTGACATATGAGTTCTGTCCAGAAGGTATCCAGCCATGTAATATGAAAACCAGAGACATTTATTGAAGAAGATACAAGACACAAGAATCATTGTACACAGGACAATGATGCCTCAGTCCTCTTCAAAGTAGGCACCTTAGGACTTCACACAGGTCTCCCAGTCACCATCAGCTGGCCTGTCAGATTTTCCTGAATCTCACCATGGTCTGAAATCTCTTCTCTTTCAAAGGTGATTTGAGTTTCAGGAAAAGCCAGAAGTCACAGGGCATCAAATCTGGGCCATAACAGGGCTGAGTTACCTGGGTGATTTGATGTTTCGCCAAAAAATTCTGCACAAGACCTGATGCTTGAGCAGGCACGTTGTCGTGATGAAGCTGCCAATCACTGGTTGCCCATAGCTGAGGCGTTCTGAATCATCCAAATAGTTTTTGCAGAGGAACGTTCAAGCTTAATGCAAAATTTGATTCAGATCCATCACTCTACTCATTCAGTCATTTTGAATGTGACAGACACACAGTACACATGCCCCCTCAATGACATCTACCCCCCCCACTGACTACTACAGTGAAGTCGTCTTTGTTCACACATGCGAATTCCAGTCCACTCTCCTTGGCTGCCAGGTTACGTCGATGTTGCATAAACCTTTCTTGTTATACTAACAATAGCTGGACTTTTTCCAGACAGACCTCGTGTAATTGACACACAACACTGTCCAGGATTAAGGGGTACAGTATAATGACTTGACTTACATATACTGTGAAATGAGTATCACGGTAAGTTTAGTTAACATGTATCATTTCATATAGATGCAATTAAATTTTGTCCACCTGATGAGAACATTTAGGATCTGCTCTCTTATAAACCTTCAACTATACCCTATAGTAGTGTTAACTATAGCCATCGTCTCCTACATTACACCCCTGGTACTTACTTACAACTAGAGCAAAGGAAATTGTTGATCGAATGTCTCCATACTGGCTTGGAGAATAATTCCTCTTAGATCATTAAAATGTTGGCTTGTTACATTTTTAAAGATTTTATTTATTTATTTTTAGAGAGAGAGGAAGGGAAGGAGAAAGAGAGGGAGAGAAACATCAATGTGTGGTTGCCTCTCGTGCGCCCCCTACTGGGGACCTGGCCTGCAACCCAGGCATGTGCCCTGACTGGGAGTGAAACCAGCGACTCTTTGGTTTGCAGGCCAGCACTCAATCCATTGAACCACACCAACCAAGGGCTGGGTGTTTTTTTTAAAGCTTGAAGACCTCAAGACAGATCCTGTTGTTGGGAATATCACTTCAGTGAACCCAAGGATGTAGGGAAACTCATCCACAGGGGGCATATGATGTGCTGTCTGCCTTGATGCTGGAACCACCTGTTGGGACTGTCACAGAAGGAAGCCATGTGGCAGGAACCAATTTGGGAAACCAGAGGTGGCATCATGCCATGCATCTACAAACCCAGTTGCCGTGCAGAAATTATATCTGGGTCCTTGAAATCAGGTCACAAAAACAGAAAGAGCAGATGGGCCTCTGAACATCCTTTCTCTGAAATTCTATTCTCCCCTTGAGAAAAAAAAACTCATGAGAGGTGTGGTCAAGAGGAAAGGGCTCAAGGTCAATTACCTGAAATCCACTCCCTGAAAGCCTGTTTCCCAAAATTTTAAGATTGTCAGCCCTAACTGCTATGGCTGAGTGGATTGAGCACCGGGCTGCAAACCAAAGGGTCACTGGTTTGGTTCCCAGTCAGGGCACATGCCTGGGTTGTGGGCCAGGTCCCCAATATGGGACGCCTGAGAGGCAACCTCACATTGATGCTTCTCTCCTTCTCTCCTTCCCTTCCCCTCTCTCTAAAAATAAATAAACAAAATCTTTTTTAAAAAACAACAAAATTTTAAAAATGTTTTACAAAGTACTACTTACTTTTTATTAAACATTCTATTATGGAAGGCATCAAATATACAGAAGTTGAAAAACTCACACATACACATCCAATATCGAGATTCAACAATGATCAACACATGGCCAGCCGGGTTGTTTTCTCTGTCTCATCTCCTGCTTCTCCTTTGGCTCATCCTCCACACACACTAAATTATTTTGAAGCAAACCCCAGATTATCATGTAATTTCATCTGTAAACATTTCTAAATGTCCTCTAAAAGGCAAGTATTCTTTTAAAATATGACAGTTGTATTAATAGTCCCTTTTAAAAATTAACAATCATTTTTAATATCAAAAATCCAATCAGCATTTAAAAGTCCTCCCTTGTCTCATCTATGATTATTTTAGCTGCTTTGTTTTAATCAGGATCCAAACAAAGCCCACCACACACTGCATTTGGTTCATGTGTCTCTTCTCTTTTAATTAATAAGTTCTTCTCTCGTCCCTGCAATATACTTCTAAATAAACTTGATTGTTTGCCCTATAAAATTTTTAAATATACTTTATTGATTATGCTATTACAGTTGTCCCATTTTTTTCTCCCCTTTGTTTCCTTCGACACTGCACCCCACCTCCCACCTGCATTCCCCCAGCTTTAGTTCATGTCCATGGGTCGTACATATAAGTTCTTTGGCTTCTCCATTTTCCATACTATTCTTCACCTTCCCCTGTCTATTTCGTACCTACTATTTATGCTTCTTATTGCCTGTACCTTTTCCCCCAGTCTCCCCCCTCCCCATCCCCACTGATAACCCTCCATGTGATTTCCATTTCTCTGGTTCTGTTCCTGTTCTAGTTGTCTACTTAGTTTGTTTTTTTTTTAGGTTCAGTTGTTGATAGTTGCGAGTTCATTGTCATTTTACTCCTCATGTTTTTTAACTTCTTTTTCTTAGATAAGTCCCTTTAATATTTCACATAATAAGGGCTTGGTGATGAGGAATTCCTTTAACTTGATCTTATCTTGGAAGCACTTTATCTGCCCTTCCATTCTAAATGATAGCTTTGCTGGATAGTCTTGGATGTAGGTCCTTGCCTTTCATGACTTCAAATACTTCTTTCTAGCCCCTTCTAGCCTGTAAGATTTCTTTTGGGGAATCAGCTGGTATCTTCTGGGAGCTCCTTGGTAGGTAGCTCTCTCCTTTTCTCTTGCTGCTTCTAGAATTCTCTCCTTCTCTTTAATCTTGGCTAATGTAATCATGATGTGCCCTGGTGTGTGCTTCCTTGGGTCCAACTTCTCTGGGACTCTCTGAGCTTCCTGGACTTCCTGGACTTCCTTGAAATTTATTTTCTTTGCCAGATTGGGGAAGTTCTCCTTCATTATTTTTTCAAATAAGTTTTCAACTTCTTGTTCTTCCTCTTCTCCTTCTGGCCCCTCTGGTTCGGATGTTGGAACATTTAAAGGTGTCCTGGAGGGTCTTAAGCCTCTCCCCATTTTTTTGAATTCTTGTTTCTTCATTCTGAATGTTTCTTTCTTCCTTCTGCTCCAAACCGTTGATTTCCTTCCAGTCACCAATGGTTCCCTGTGTATTTTCCTTTATTTCACTTTTCATAACCTTCACTTTTTCCTCAATTTTGCAGCCATACTCAACTGTTTCTGTGAGCATCCTCATTACCAGTGTTTTGAACTGTGCATCTGATAGGTTATCTATCTCTTCATCACTTATTTGTGTTTTTTTCTAGAGCTTTGATATGTTCTTTCATTTGGGCCATATTTTTTCATCTCGGCTTGCCTGTTACATACAGTAAAGGGCAGAGCCTTAGGTGTTCACCAGGGCAGGGCAACCCACATCGCTGCATTGCAACACTGTATGTGGGGAAAGGGTCTGAGAGGGTACAGTGCCGCTTGCTCAGCTCTTAGTCAGCTTTTTAGTCACTTCTCTGAGTACCCACAAGCAAATTGGGTCCTTCTGGTGCTGATTCCCTGGTGGGTGGGTTTGTGTATGTTCTAGGACCTTGTGGGTCTCTCCCACGAACTCTCCTGTGAGACGGGGAGTTTCTCCCGCCCCCACCCCACAACGCCCACAGGTGTTTTCAGTCAGAGATTTTAATGCTTTATTTTCCTGCACTGAGACTGTGGGGTGTGCCTCTCTCCCCTTTTGTTCCTCCCGGTTTATCTGCACACAAATGTGAAACCACACAGTCTGCCAGCCACCACCTTGCCTGCCCCAGTCCTTTAGCTGTCGCCATGCCATGCATCCTCTCCACCCCAGCTGTCTCTCTCCACTCCTCCTACTGGTCTGGATGAATGTTTAACTCCTTGGTTGTTGGACTTCCATACAGTTCAATTTTTCTGGCAGTTCTGGTTGTTTTTTGTTTGTTTGTTTGATTTGTTTTCATTTTTTTATTGTCCTTCCTTTGGTTGTGCAAGGAGCCACAGTGTGTTACTTACACCTCCATCTTGGCCGGATGTCCTATAAAATTTCTTAAGTGTTGGATCTGGCTGATTGCACTCCAGATGTCATTTAAAATGTCCCCTATTCCTCTATTTTTCCTGCAAGCTGAGTTGAAAATATAGAGGTAAGATCAGGCTCAGGTTTGATCTTTTTGTCAGATCCATCTTATATCATATCATACCTTTCTCCATGTCTTATTAACATTGATCAGTGGTTCACATGCCAAAGTTTCATTTTTCATGAGAACAGGGAACTTAAATGTTACATATGATCTTTTCTGTTTTTGCAGACTTATCCTTTCCCCAGATCTGTTCCATCTCTACAATGAAATATGTTGGATTCTGTTTTGGACTGAATGTTTGTGTACTCCTCAAGTGCATCAGTTCATTCCTAACCCCCAAAGTAATGGTGTTTGAGATGGGGTCTCTGGGAGGTAATCAGGATTTGGATGAGGTCATGAGGGTGAGGCCTTCACCATGAGATTAGTGCCCTTTTAAGAGACAGGAGAAAGCTTGCTCTCTCCAACAGATGGGGACACAGTGAGAAGGTAGCTGTCTCAAGGCCAGGAAGAGAGTTCTCACCAGGATCCCAGCCAGACAGCACCTTCATCTGAAACATCCAGCCTCCAGAACCGTGAGAAATTAATGTCTGTTGTTTAATCCTGTCTATGGTATTTTATCAGGCAGCTTTAACAGACTAACACAAGTTCCAGATAAGTTTTTATCTGAGAACATCTGAGGGTGAGGCAGGTGCAGACAGAGGGATGAGACCAAAGGGTGGGGAGGAAAATGCTCAATCCAATGAAGCAATTACTTGGAAACCTGCCTTCTGGGGAACTGATTTTTGGGATGTGTTGCCTCCAGAAGAATGTGTGTCTAGGATTCAGCAGTCGTTCATTAGCTGTGTGACCTTGGATAAGTTACTGAATCACTCTGAACCTCAGTTCCCCCACTCACCCAAAAAACAAAGCCCAAGTAAACTTCCTCCACTCCAAACAAAACACAAGAATGAAATAATCCAACACAAGTGTCTGCTCTCAGCAAGTGCTCAGAAATGTTGGCTATATTCCATCTCTTGACTGTCTTCAGAATGAAGAGACAGCAAATATGAGAACACTTTGAAAAAGTGGACTATGCAAGCCCAAAGCATTAATAAAATTAATAATAAGCAAAATAACTGCTGAAATCCAGACTCCCTGCAGCTATGGGCCGAGTCTTTTCCACAACTATTTATCAGCATGCTCTGCTTGGGTTCTGAACCCAAAGAAGGTAGAAGCTCCAAACACCATGGGCATAAGCAATTCCAAAGGGAAAGTGAAGAGTCATTCCGGTTTGCAGTTTCAAAGCTCCAAACTGTAGGTCCTTGCCACACAATCCCACAGCTGTCTGTCTCATTTGGGGAAAACCTGAGCCAGGTCTCTCTACCTGGGCAGACTCTGGTAACAGCGGGCATGGTCCTTAGGATAGGCAGCCTGCCAGCAAATCTGGTCTTGGACAATATAACAGGTCAAATCAAGATGTAGGGCAGGTGTGGTTGAAGCAAATGGAAAGTGAATATTACATTTTAATATCAGAAACATGCAAAAGAATTATTTGTCCATGATACTGGACAAGGTGTTCCAGAAAGAAAGAAAAAGTCCACAACTCTACAATGTAAATTCCTTAAGGGCAAGGATCTCTGGTTTATACACTGCAAAAGCCTGGCTCCAAGCACAGAGGCTGTTTCCAATCTAAATTTGCCGAATGAGTGCATCCACATGAACAGCCACGGCCACGGCCTGTTCCACTCCAACCTGAAAGTGTAGCTTCCTCTCATCACTTTCTAAACCTAAGGTGACTTTCCAAGTTCTCCGTTTTCTGAGATTCTCAACTTACAAAATTCACTTGCTGAAATGCTGTTTGGGGTCAGTATCACATACATGTCCTGTCTTCGGCCTAGACAGTCAATGCTTCGAGAGGAGGGACCACATCTGCTGGGGTGTGGTTTTGTGGCCTGGGAGACGACTGAGTCCATCAGTCCAGCTCCTGAGTGGGCTATGACGAGCAGATGCTGCCCGGATAGAGGAGCAGTGGGGTGAGACAGAAGGATGGGCGCTTCCATACCCAGGCCTGCCATCTACCCTTACTAAGCATTCACACTCACCTAAGGAGACCACAGCTTTCCACCAATCATGGCAGGGCAGGGTCCCGCTTTGCCTCCTATCCACACCACTTTGTGTCATCCCCTACTCGTCTGGAAATGCTGAAGTGTACTGCTTCCAAAGAGTTAAAACAGAAACCTCACACTGCGTATCGTTCCAGGGAACAGCAGAATGGGCTGTGCGTGTTCAGACAAGATGGGGAAAGCAAGCATCTCCCTTTAGGCAAGAAACAGCAGGAGAGCAGGTTTTTATTCCTGGGGCCTTGAGGAGCATGATGAGTGGGCCAGCACCTGAAATGACCCGAAGAAAGCCTGATTTAATCCGAGTGAAACCTAGTGGTCCCAAACACAGCGCTTTCCAATAATTTCCAGTGGGATTTCATGACCCACAACTGTGTCGTAAAAGTTTAATATGACAGTTATCTATCCTAAAAGCAATGTAAATCACTTGGTTCTGAGAATTTTGAATTGCGTTTTTGTTTTGAAGACTTCTGCAATAGGCTCGGGATAGTTTGCCTCTTCAAACTAGACAGATGCCTCTTCAAGGCAACGTTCTTTTTCTTCTCTTTAGGTAGTGAGAGGAAGACAAGCTGTAATAGAAGCCGTAGGTAAGCTCTGCATGTGCAGACGTCTGGGAACAAGCAACAGTGTTGAAACCAAGTAAAACTTACTCCAGAGTGAAGAGATGCACCCAGAGATACAGCATCAACACCGCGCCAAACGGCAACGAGGCGTGATGGAAGTCAGATCACAGCCTCCCCCCCACGCCACACGTGGGGAGCTTACCTCCTTGTCCTCAAACCCAGCGTCCTCTCTCTCCCCTCCTGCCTTCCTCTCATGCTGGTCTCCCCTCACATCTCCCCTTGCCAGCCCTTCCAAGGTCCGTCCTTCCTGCCCTTCTAGGCTGATCTCCATCCTCCTTGGTCTCCCAGCCAAGAGCTCCAGAGCCTCGTTGTGATCCAAGCACAATGCTAAGCTGCTAAACTCCACAAACACACAAATCCAGTTAACCAGCCACCCAGGGCCAAGCTCCACCTCGACTATGAAGCAGGTATTATCCCTTGCCACAGATGAGCAGACCGGGGGTGGAGAGAGGGTGAACAAATGTGCCCAAGGTGACATGGCCAGTGAGGGCAGAACTGGGATTCAAGGTCACGTTCCAGAGCCTGTCCTCACTGCCTCTTACAGTTAAGCACCTTACATGATAAATTACATAACCCCTACCTGGCCTCCCATGGTGCACTCTGGTGACCCCTAGGCTTATTTCATGTCCCTGTGGAGAACTTACCCATGAAGGCAGGGAGTATATCTTTCTTGTCCTCATATTCATATGGACCACACTCAGCGATCTCCAAAGATTTTGCTTGAGTGTCCTCTAAATCAGGGGTGTCAAACTCATTTTCACCGGGGGCCACATCAGCCTTGCGGTTGCCTTCAAAGGACCGAATGTAATTTTAGGACTGTATAAATGTAACTACTCCTTAACTGTTAAGGAGTTGAAATTACATTCAGCCCTTTGAAGGCAACTGCAAGGCTGATGTGACCCCCAGTGAAAACGAGTTTGACACCCCTGGTCTAAAAGAACTGGAAAAACAATAAATGCCCTCTGTATTAATCAGCACAGGCTAACGTAATGGAATATCACAGGCTAAGTGGCTTAAACAACAGAAACTCATTTTTTCACAGTTCTGAGGCTGGAAGTCTGAAATCAGGATGCCAGTCCCGTTCGGTGCCGGCGAGAACGCCCTGCCTCAGCTTGCAGCCGGCCATCTTCCCGCTGCACCCTCTCATGACCTTTCCAGTGTGTTCGCTCAGAGAGAGAAAGATATTCTCTCTTCCTCTTCTGATAAAGGCACTAATCTAAGCATGAGGGCCCCACCCTCGTGACCTCATCTAACCCTCATTCCTCCCAAAGGCCTCATTCACAAATACTATCATATTGAGGGTTAGCCTGATCTGTGAATTTGGAGATGGGGTGGGCGGGGTTGGCACAAACACTCAGTCCGCACCACTCTCAAACAGTTTTAAGTTATCTTCAATGTTTCACTGTAACTTTAAAATAACTGCAAATGATATCATTTCCATTGTATTTGTAAATGTTATTTTTATAGTAAAATTCTTAAACCGCTCTTTTAAATGTACCAAGTGTACTACAAACACCAGAGCAATTTGAAAACCATCATCGTTCATTTAGAAATTACATGGGCACATTTCCCATAGTTCAAAACTTTTATATTATTTTTTTTCAAAACTGCATCTCCATTCTATCTCAATACACTTTTACATTCAAAAGTATTTAATTACCTTATCCTATTTCTCTGAAATAGATATTGTGAATAAGTTGAGATTTAATATTTTATACTTTACTCCAAGTATTTTAAAAATCCTTTCTGAATTGAGTACCACAATTATTGCTGTAATAATTTATACTAAAACATATATTATAAATTTTGACAACTAAGTATAATTTTATTGAAAATGCATCTTTAACAAGATGGTCTGGAGGCGGGTACATATCTACTTGAAAGGCAATTTCCCTGACATACTATTTCAATATCCCCCCCGGAGACCTTTGCAGATGGAACAGGTCACCCTAGTACATTCCTGGCTCTGGTTAAGCAGCGGAAGGCCGGCTGTGCAAGACTAATAGGGCACCAGGCCTGAGCCACAGTGGGTTCTCAGACAATCAAGTTTTGGAGAGATGATGTTCTGGGCAGTCAAGGACTCCTGCAGAAGGCCCCTCCAATGCTCCCCCTCTTCATTGGCTGCGCTAAAAACCTAGCCCTCAAAAGCAGGCTTGCTCTCCCTCTGAGCTCCAGACAGGATTCCTTTCAATCTACTTACCCCAAGTTGAAGTTCTCACGGGCTGGTAAAAGCAGTGAGCTTATTTGCAAGCCAGGGTTATATCTGCCTGGCAACCCAACATGAAGACTAGAAGGACTATAAATGTTGACAGAGAACAGGCAGGCCAGCTTTGCACAAAAGAATCTGTTTTCATGCAAATGACCCTAATCGAGATGCCTAGAAAAGAGAGCAATGGGGATGGTTCTCACAGCCAACTGATTTCCAGAGAAGATGCTGAAGGACTTTTTAAGGGCATCACTACAGCCTTGCCCGCTGTAAAAGAAGAAACACAACAGAAAAGACAAAGAAGGAAGATGAACCCTTTCCTTAATTTCCTAATTTTTCTGGTTCTGTACTCCCGACTCCAAAAGTTCTTTTGTTCGGCTTTAGAACTAAACAGAGTTAGTTTTGTTTGGGGGTGAGACGGGTGATCACCATGGCAATGCAGCGCTTTCCCTCTCTTTGGGTTCCCAGGAGGAGTGAAGTAAGGGGGGGTGGTGTTCTCGCTGGGTCTTACTAGGACTGAGGGAACAAGGTGAAGGTGGCCTCTAACCAGACAGGCAAAAGTCACTGTTCTGTGGCTGGCAAGGCTGGGTTTCCCTGCCAACTTGCTGTTCTCCAGACACTAGTGGCAGAGATGAACTCTGCCTGCAAAGTGGGCCAGTGTGTGCCTACCAGTGCCATACAAACTCGGGCAAATGCCTCCAGTGCCCTGTGCCTCAGCAGTTCCTGCCCATAAAATGGGGGTGAGTGTCAGCTGCCTGGGTCTGATGATGAGGTTAAAACTAAGTTGGGAACAGAGCAAACCTGTAAAAATTATAACAAAAAGGACAGTGATAAGGCATTATTGTTTTTATATTATTACAGTTCTGTCACTCCAACAGCCAGCTGTTGTATGTGGTAAAATACTCAGAAGTGACTTTCCCAATCATTCATTCACCTCTAGGGCTCTCAGCTAATATTTTTCCGCTAATATTTATAATCCAGAAACAGAAGCACCAAGACCTCTCTTCACCTGCTTAGACTCGCTCAGTTCTAACTGCTGGTCTGCACTACCAGGTTCTTCAGCAGCACTCAAACACACCAGCACTACGCCGTATTAAATATGACGTTTCCATACTGAATGAAGCGATGCGTCCTAACGCTCTGTAAGATCCTAAATGTTAAAGATTACACTACAGTCTGCCCCATTTTGGCACTCAGGGTTTTCATTTTAGTGATTACAATCAGTTTCCACATATCATTATGTGTGGATTCTTCACAAAACAACTCAGGAAGAAAATATCGCTTGCAGAGAAAGTGAGGAGGCAGCCACAGATAATAAAACTGGAAGAACTAATGGGTAGTGAGGGCTTGCCATAGGCACTTTGATCTGAACTTTACAGGCATCATAAATGAAACCTTTCCATTCCGGGAGCACCACCGGTGTCCCCCTTTTTCAGATTGGGAAGTCGACGCTCTACGAAGTTTAGTTACTCCCACCCATCTCAGAAGGTTGCAAAGCTAATCAGTGTCCCCTGGCTGTACAGGGCTGGGCCCGACAGCACTTTACACCAGCATACCTGCCCCCACCTAGTCCACGCCGGACCTTAGTAACATCACAGAAAAGCGTTTAACCCAGCAGACACGACCCCCAAATCCTGAGGAAGATCAGGCAGCAAGCAAAGTGAGGTTTCTATCGAAATTCAGATCGCCCACTCCTCCCGGTGGCGGCGACCCCTCCGTGCGTGCACTCGTAGAACGGGGTCTCTGGAGTTTGACATCCGAACAATATCTGAACCCCCCAAAAGAGAGAAGCCCGTGCCAACTCGCCAGGGGAACGCGGAGAATAAGGCCTTTACCTCCGAGCAAGGACCGTGGGGACATGGGGTGGACACTAGAAAACAGTCTGCGTCCCCGCGGGCTCCGAAACGCCCGGGATAGGACACACTGCTTTGTCCAAAGGACGGTTGGTAACTGAGGTCTCCCGTACATTATCTTCCGAATTCACGGTACCCTTGGGATTGAGAACTTCGGAATGAGGGGCACGTACTCCCTGAACGATCCGGTCTCTCTGTTACAAGAGGATCCCGGTGGGCTAGGCAGCCACACACCTGTGTGGACTTCGGCTTCCGCCGGGGGAGGACGGTACGCGTGCGCCCCCGGCAGGGGATGCTGACTCAGCCCCGCTGCTCACATCCCTTCGCTCAACACGGATGCTGCAACTGCAGAAAAAGGGGGGGGGGGGGAAGCTGGACACCCTTAGCAGCCCGGCCGCCAGCTCTCTAGGGCCACTGCGGCACTTCTTCCTGCCCTCCCGGAACGGGAACTGTAAGGGTGAATGAGTTAACGAAATTGGGGGAAGTGGGTCCTGGAGGAGGAACTTGGGGACCGCGGCGCCGCGCGCGCAGCTCGCACTCAAACTGGAAAGAACCTGTTCTGTCCGCGGAGCCGCTACAGCCGCATGCACCGCGAAGGACTAGCCCCAGGGCCCCTCATCACACCCCCAAATTCTCAGGATGCGGGTGGGATTGAGCGCGCAGAAGGGCTGCGAGAAGGAAGACAGCCAGGGGACCCTGCGTGGTTCCGGCCGGGAGTGTTCGCCGAAAGGGTGCAGACGCCCCCAAACAAGTCCACTTTCCCCACTTGCAGTGCGGCAGAACGCCGGGGTCTAGTCTGGCCAGGCGCGCAAAGCCGCGCCGGGTTCCGGCGACGCGCCCAGGACCCCGGAGGCATTGGCGGGAGCGGCCCTGCGCGGGACGGCGACGCCGTTACCTTCCGTGACCCCCGGCTTGGCTCAGAACGGGCGCGCGCCCGGTGCGGACCGGGTACACGTGGGCCAGCGCGCGCGCTCCTGACAGGCCCCCTCCTCCGCGGCGCTCTCGGCGCTCGCAGCACATGGTCGGCGGCGGCGCGCCCCGAGGCCGGCAGAGACCGGCTGCAGCCGGTATAGGATCAGAGAGAGACAGCGACACGGGGCTGGGAGACGGGCAGCAGCACGCACTACCCGGGCGCAGGCGGGTGGGGGGCGGGGGGAGGGTGCGGCCGGGGTGCCCCCAGGCACGGGAATAGGTGGGGGGCCTGGGCGGGGCGCTGCGGGCGGGCGCCGGTGACACCCTCCTGAACCAACTTGCGATAGGCTCGGGCCCACGCCCTAAGGAGTTAAACCTTTCTCATGTTACCCAGCGGCTTATAAGGAGGGGAGGCCGAGCCTACGCCTTATTGGGAGCCTTTTGGGGTTTATTCTCTGCCCTTCTAACTTGGTGAGTTGGTTTTATTATTTTACGTGTTTCAAACTTTGATTATGGGGTGTGGGTTTTTATTTTAATGTGTTAGGAGCTTTTTTGCCTGGTGGGTTGTGGGAGGCGGAGGAGAGCACTTAACAGCTTAACATTTTGGAGAGATTATTCTGAAAAATATTCTCTGTCAGTTGGGAATGCTCGGGGCCACTGGGATGACGCGCTCTCGCCAGTGTGGGCAACTGAGAGTTGAATGATCTTGGCCCTGATACAGTTGGGTCCGGAAAACACCTAAAAGTAGGCTTGGCCTTTGAGTGTGCTAGCCCGAGATTAGGTGCTCCAGACCCTCGGGCAAATTGGGGACGCCGGGCTCAGCGCCTGCACGGATTTTCCGCGTGGAGTTGCCTGCGCGTCCCAAGTGCCAAATGTCAGAGGTACCTTCCCTAGGCTCGCGCGCACACGCGGGTCGGCCACTGAGGCTGTGCGAGGGAGAGTGGGGCTCCATGTATCTCCCACCCAGAGCTCGAAACCAGGGCGTCAGAGTGACCCCCTGGGGGAAAGCAGGCATTTCCCTGCAAAGCACAAGCCTACACCTTAATAGTCAGAGCTGTCAGCGGCTGAAGCCTGCTCCGCTCAACTTCCAAGGTTGCCTGAGCTGCCAACCACAGGAAAGCGCCCCTGAAGCTGAGCAGTTCTGTAGCAAGGGAGGATGATTTTACAGAGGAAATGGGTTGTTTCCTTCTCGGTTTTTTCTTCTAAAAAAAAACGAAACTAACTAAACCTCCACTAACCCCAAGTTTGTGAGGGGGCATAAAAAATGTCCCCAAACACAGGAGTGTTAGAAAAAATTCCCCAAAGCCACCTGGGGAAGAGCAGTTGCAACTTATCAATCTGGACACTAGTTTTGTTTGCACTGCTAGACACTCCGTGTCAGCTCTTTCTCGAAAGAGATGGTTTCTGTCCTGGCGAAGGACATTTCTCAGCAATCTTAGTGGTTTGCGTATCTTAATAAAAAAGTGATTTGTTTGCACAAAAAAAAAAAAAAAATACCAAGTGCTTATGCTGAAATCTCTAAGTGATGCATCTCCCCATGTCCCAAGCACGATTAAAAGCATTTGGGGGTCAACAATACAATCTGCCTGGTGGATACAGAAATATCTCTTCTCATAAAGAAGGGAAGGGGGAGCCAAGGTAGAGAGTTACAGTTTGTAGGTAAACAATGCATCCAAGTGGGAAAGCTTCCTCTGTCTTAATGAGCACCACAAACCCTGAGTTTTCCTTCTGTGGTTTCCAAAGGAGGACTTTCCTCAGTGGAACTCCTGAGGAGGACACTTAAATTAGGGGCTTGGCTTTCAACATCATGCTTTTGTAAAATGGGTGAATTGGTTGTATCCAGTGATTCCAAGCTGCTGAGGCAGCTGTACAGGTTAGGCTTTGCGGGGGCGAGCGGGGGGCGGGGG
Organism: Anoura caudifer; assembly: GCA_004027475.1. Classification (NCBI taxonomy): domain Eukaryota; kingdom Metazoa; phylum Chordata; class Mammalia; order Chiroptera; family Phyllostomidae; genus Anoura; species Anoura caudifer. Next base: position 18,486 of record PVKU01002826.1, on the reverse strand, counting down.
CAGGGGGTTAAACAGAGAATTAAAATGAACTTCACCTAAATAGAGAATGATTTTGACAAACGGGGACAGAAACAACTTATAGAAAGCTTACTAGGCTACTATGCCTTTAAGAAGAATGGATATTGGCAATGCATTCATTGCCTAGGCTTTGCTTATACCAGCAGCTTCCAGCATTTCTGTCCAAAGCTTGCATTTGAACTATACTCTCAACTGACCCTGGACTCACACTCTGATGGTCTAAAATAACCCAATATTTTATCATCTTCACACTCCCAGGTCAAATCTTTTCTCAACAAATCAAATCACAGTGAAATTCCCAGGCACAGCAGCTCGGCAGGCTTTGGCAAAATACGCATTTATTTAAGGTTAGGACAACCAAATGCTCATAGGATGTACTCCAAACTGCCGAGTGCTTTTTGTTATCCTTCCTTTGGAAGAGCATTAAGGTGAAGACATGACGGCAGCTAGGAACCCACATTCAGAATCTCAGAGTGTTCAAGAAACTGTCAGCCTGCCATGTCTAACCCCTGCTTCACAGGTGGAATTTAGGGACCAAGTGATTTCCCCAAGATTGTAAACAACTTTACAAATAATGCCGATGGGCTTCAGGAAGACAAGCCCACTGAGGGCTTTCTGTCAGAGGACCCAACATGGGTTGAAAAAAATTAAAGGATAGCTTAGAGCAAGTCAGGGTCAAAGCCTATCAGAATCAGAGCTGCTCAGGGCAGAAAGAGATCTGAGGTCATCGGAATCTAGTCCATCTGCATTGTTTACTTCTTGAGAACACTGACCATCCAGGAGCAAAGTGATTCACCCCAAACCAGAGTCACTCATCTGCCTCACCAGTTAGATCCCCACAGAGTAACCTGATACCCCTTTTCATCAGATAAGTTTACATGACCATAAAACCAAAACTGACAGATATTTCCTTATTCTGGACTCTATAGAGGCTTCTAAGTAACCAAGTTCAAACTTCAGACCTTAGTTTCTTGCTTTGTAGAAATAGAGTCCGACAGTTTAAGCCAGGTGGCTTGCTCAATGAATAGAAAAAAGGAAAGCGAGACCAGTCCAGGAAAGCGTTTATTCTGCAATCAGGGACTTCCTCACTTGATGACCCTGTTTTCTAAGCACAGAGCAGTGCATTGCTCAGCAGCACCCCAAGACTCGTAATTTGCTTAGTAAACTGAGCAAGCACCTACCAGGTACCATGTGTGCTGCCAGGCAGTTGGTCTGGAAAGAGCTGCTGCCCACCCTGTAGGTGCCGGCCCTGGGTGGTCAGACATGCAAAGTATGGAAACTAGTCTCCAGTGTGTTTTGGAAACCAGGTGGTCCTATTACTGTTCTATAGTGTGGTCTTATCTTCAAAGCTAAATTTAATAGGACGTAGGATGCTTTCAGATGATAAAGTCATAAGCTTTAAAGTAGGACTGGGTTCGGCAGGGGGTTCATCTTTGCTTTATGGTATTCTCTGTAATAACGAAGATTTCTGTACTCCAAAAACCTAAGAGTGCAGGTGAAAGTTACATTTGGATCTAGCTTCAGGAGCATAACCCAGAGGCAAAGCAAAATTTTAAAAACCAAAAGGAGTTGAATGTGCTGAAGGGGCTCAGAAAGGAAACAAATAGAGCAATCCAAAGGCGTCGTCTTCTAATTAGCTGATCAGGTCTCACCAAGGTCCAGCTGCTTTTCACCCACTTTCCCAAGAACCATCTAGCATGGGCACCTTCTCCCTAGCTCCCTGGTCTCCCTGGGCTGCCAGCTTTGGCCTGAGGAATCAGGTGAGCTATAATACTCAGTGCTAAATACTGAATACTCAGAAACATCAACAGTTAAAGCTGGGTGGAGCCTTAAAGATTCTCCAGAAAATCTGTGACTAAAGACTCGACTAATGAGGAGCTCAGGCCCAGACAGGCTCAGTGACTTTCACAAGGTCACACAGTTAACTGGAGAATCGGGTCACAGACCTCTCTCTTTACATACAGAAGCCAAGAGAGCTTTTATTTTTGAAGAAAAAGAAAATCATTTTCTCACAATCTCTATAAAAAAGATCCCCCCTCCCTGGGGGCCGATACAGCAGGGCCCAGGAGGCAAGGAGATTCAATTCTGGAACATTTTGGCCAAGTCCCTTCACCTTTCTGGGGCTCAGTTTTCCCATTTTCCAAAATGAGCCACATCGTACAAAGAAATGGACAAGAGGAGGTCCAAATTCCCATTCAGCTCCAACATTCTGTAATTCCAACGCCATTCTGGGGCTACAAGTTGATCCGAATCCCACCGATTATGCACATGAGAACCACTGTCAGGACAGGCAGAGAAAGAGGGGCGGCAGCCATCACCAGAACTGCACTGGTGGCCTCACGCTGAGCCTTCTGATGATGGGCAGGTAAACACGTCCCGGTACAAAGAGCGCAGTCTAGTCCTCCTCGTCGAGTGGGACTAGATGCACGCCAACAAAAAGACACTCTTCATCCTGCAGTGATTTTAGGCCAAAGAGAGAGATTCGGTTTGTCTCTTTGGGACCGTATCAATTTTATCCCAATATTTGTTTTAGCCCAAAATGTTTATATTCAGGTTAGTCCTGAACCCTCTGTTAAGACTAAGGTCCTACGTGCCCCCTTCTAAGTTAGGATGGTCATGGCAACACGGCCTTGGACAGTTCTGCTGGTCTGAGTGTGCTGAACTCGGGAAGGATGTGGCGGGACAGTTTTAAATATGCATTTCAGTCTTATCATTACCATCAACAAACATTTAAGTCCAAGGAGGCAGAGGCCATCTCTGTCTTTTCACTGTAGTATTCCCGAGGCCTAGCTTTGGGCCTGGCACCAGGAGGTACTTTTTGGGGGGGAAAAAAGTTAAATGCAAGGTACTTGGGGTTGGGGTAGAACAGGGCATATAGAGAGGTATAGACCCAGATTTTGTTTTCGGTGAGCTTAAAATTTAATTGACCAAATAAGAGAGACTCATTAAAGTAAATAATACCCAGTTATTAAATGATACCTGTCACATGAAGAAAACCCCTTAGGTAGAGTCAGTCAAAGGAAGCATTATGGAAGATGGATTTTGCTGGCACTGGGCCTTAAAGGGGCCAGGTATCCAGGGGCCCCCAGCCTGGGGAAGGGGCCTGGCCACAGGCAAGGTGGTTAGAGCCTGGAGGGCACAGAGGAGTCCATTTTGGCCAAGACAGGTGGGTCAAATCTTAGAATAGGAGGAAATAAGGCTTCAAAGGTAAGTTAGGGTTCAGTTTGAAGGACACTGAAAGACAGATCAGTGGATTTTACCGTTTGGAAAGAGGAAAGCCATTGCAAAACTTAGAGCAACAAAAGAAAAGTTGCAACAATGCAGCATTTCAGATGACTAATCTTATGGGACACGAGGAACCAGTTAAGAGGCTAGTAAAGGAGCGGTGGGCTTCGCTGGCCTGGGAGGGGATGGAAGTGAAGGGGTAAGGGCCGCGGACCTGGGTTGTAGGCTGTCCACCCAACTTCCCCTCCTTTCCTCCTGACCCTGTCTTTAGGGATGGGGTGGAGGGGGGGCTCTTCTAAATCTTACGTCTAGTACTGTTGTCACTCCTGCTCCTGCTGCCTCATCTTGGGAATGGACTTTGAAAGCCTCACGAGGAAGTGGTATTGTGAAAAGCTCATCTGCTGAAGGGCTCAGCTCAGGTCTTACATCAGGTAGCTTTCCAGGACGGGAAACAGCGATGACAGCTGCTCTGTAGCTGCTCAGCTAACATCTTGAGCTGTTTAACTGCCCTTCGCACCTTCCCATTTGCTGTCAGGAATGACACATTAACACGTGTGGAACTGCAGAGGCCTTTGCTGCAGAGAACTTAAGCTCCTTAAAGCATCTTATGCCCAAATTTACGCAACCAAATACTTGACAGTAACAGGTTAAAAGTGAGCATTTAATCCTTTCAAAGTAGTAGGCTAATGTGGAAATGGTGCTATCAATAGGGTGAACCATATTAACTTGGGTCAGATTTGCTGCTTTTTAAGCTTTACAGAGTAAAATTCAGAACATCAGATCCCAATACCAGAAATTGGCAAGTCTACTGGATAGATGAGGTTGTGTCCTGTTATTTTTCAGTTACTCTCCGTTTATCAATAAAACCTGCCTTAGCACTTAAACATAAACTTAACGGCTAGGAAAGGATACAGACACACCCTAAACACTCATGTGTATACAACCGTATAGTTGTAGAGAATTCTTAAACTCAACATGGGTTGCAATTAAGACCTTAAAACCATGGATTCATTACAGACACTAATTTTTAGTTGGGCTAAAACCATACATCACTGTTTTGAAGTAGATGTAATTGCAGAGTCTTTGAAAACCAGCGTTCATGTGCTAGAGCCCAGTGCAAAAGCGCTAAGGACCTCCCCTTCCAGGATTAAATACAATGTCACCTCTTATTTAGTGGTGTTAAGGTACAAGTCAGCTTGTTCTGACATTTGTTTCAGTTTGAATGGAAAGCCTAGTGAGGTCAGGGGTAACTTAAGGTTAAGTTAACTGGCTGACTGGGCCCCACAAGTTGGCAGTGCCTTACTTGGTCACTATATTCTAGAGTAGTACTTGCAGCATGCATGGAAATTCAATTGCTGATGCATTAACAGGTGACCAATTTTGGTACTTCCTCATGCCAAACCCCTAGAAGACAATTTCCATATTTAGATTTATAGTCCCGTTCTATATAGTTCATAGTTCATGGTGGTCCAGCCACAGGGGACCCTGATCATAATCATAAAGTTGCTGCATGGGAAATGGGATCAGAGAGGTAGCTGGGTAATCTGAATGGTCAGAGGCATCGAGCACAGAGGCAAAGGGTGTCTCAGACACTTAGTCTTATGGAAGGTGGTAGATGTGCCGCCAAGGTTTGCCTCCTAGCCTGCCTTTTTCTAGGTTTCATTTCTGATAACCTTCCTTTTGGTCACTTCAGTCTTCCTTTACCTAACTCGTCTTCAAGTTCAAGGTCATCACTGATGCTCGGTCTGTTGGCCATTCTCTGTCCTTCAAACTGCATCTAAATACCTTCCCCTGATGCCTTACGTTTGTTTGTTTTCCCCATTTAATTGTCACAGCTTGGAAGTCTTACTTCCAAATTCTTTGGGGGCTCCATTATATGCTTTATTCCACAAAGACTTTATATTAACTACACGTGATGTAAATATCCATCAAACTAAGAAATGCAGTAGGTTGTTCCTGTTTGTCATGTTGGCTAAAGAATGTTAGAATCAGCAACCTTCATGCTCTTATTGGTCTGATTTTTTTTTTAACTTTTTATTTCAGATTAAGAATGACCGAGAAGAAATCACAGCTTTGTTCCAGAGCCAATGTTTATACTCAAGTGCCTGATGGAGGGTGGGGCTGGGCAGTCGCTGTCTCTTTTTTCTTTGTTGAAGTCTTCACCTACGGTGTCATCAAGTCATTTGGTGTCTTCTTCAATGACTTAATGGACAGTTTTGAGGAATCTAATAGCAGGATCTCATGGATAATATCAATATGTGTGTTTACTTTAACATTTACAGGTCAGTATATCTTCCAGCTTAAATCCTATTCATTTTAGTTTGCCTAACTACATAATGGTACTGATTGGGTTTGGGATGCATGTCCTCTGTGACCTCTTGGCACTCTCCAGTCTCAAGTAATAGGATGTTCAAGGGGTTGAGGAGCTGAAGGGAAAAAAAAAAGCTTTATTTGCCAGCCTTGACTGCCTTCAGTTTAACACACATGTATTAGACACCTACTGTATGCAGACTCTTAGGATGCTGTACATTACTTTGAGGACAGCAGTGACTCCCAGTTCTGTGGGATTGTAACTGTTTTTAAAGAAGCAACATCAAAAGCACTTGGCCTGCTAGGCCCTGGTTTCACAAAAACATGCTTATGTTGGAAACATGAAAATGTGGCTTCATGAAGAAGAAAGATAGGAGCTTTGTAAAGTACAAACATCAGGCACTTAGGATTATCGGTCCCATCACTATTCTCCATTTGGTGTGCAGAAGTGAGAATTCACCATGCTTTCATATCATTTTCATAAAAATCAAGAGGAGCTATGCTAGAATTTGACCCTAAATGGAACTTTTTTAAAAGGAATCCAAGGCAGTAAGTATAGGAAATAAAATCATTCAAGCAATCATAGGAAAGCCCATTTTTATTACAGAATAACAAATATAATGCATATCTAATTTTATAGATGCTCATGGTAACTCAAGATCTTTCATTTAAAAATACAGAGATGAGCCCTGGCTGGTGTGGCTCAGTGGATTAGGTGCAGGCCTGTGAACTGAAGGGTCGCTGGTTTGATTCCCATTCAGGGCACATGCCTGGGTTGCGGGCTGGGTGTGGGGAGGTGGGGGGGAGGGGCTCACGAGAGGCAACCATACACTGATGTTTCTCTCCCTCTATTCCTTCCCTTCGCTCTAAAAGTAAATATATACATACATACATACATACATAAAAATATTAAGATGAGTTTTATACCATTACTCTGGCTTTCTCTTTAAGGAGCCCAAAGAATATATTGTCCAGTTTAACCAAATACTAAAATACAGTTGACCACTGAAAATGCAGGGGTTAAGGGCCCCAACCCCCAAACAGTCAAAAATCAATATATAACTTTTGACTCCCCCCAAACTTAACAGTCATCCTTGGTATTCGTGGGGGATTGGTTCCAGGCCACCCACAGATACCAAACCCATGGAGGCTCAAATCCCTTATATAAAATGGCATAGATCAGTGCATACAGTCAGCCCTCCACATCTGTGGACTCCCAAACGCAGATTGCAGATATTGTTACTGATCCGTAGTTACTTGAATCGGAAGGTGCAAAACCTGAGAATAAGGAGGACCGACCGTGTATTTATTTTTAAAAATTTGAGCATAAGCAGACCTGCACAGTTCAAGCCCACGGTGTTCAGGGACCACCTGTAATTCCTGAACTGACTTAAGTAACCATTGCATAAAATGTGTTATATCGTGTATGTCATCGCTCCATCTTCAAGACTTTTAATAAGAGAGAGTCTTGTTAAAGCTAATGCTTATGTGTTATATATTAAGCACTGTCTTTCCATGATCAAGACTTTAAAGAAGAAGTTGTGTTAAAGCTAACGCACCTCTGGAAGTTAAAATGTGACGCTGTGCTCTCTGAATGCAGCGCCACTCTCCACTGTCCTGAGCAATCGGTTCGGACACCGCCTGGTGGTGATGGCGGGAGGCGTGCTTGTTAGCACGGGAATGGTGGTGGCCTCCTTTGCCCGTGAGGTTTACCACATGTACATCGCAATTGGCATCATCACCGGTAAGTGTTTCTCTCTGCTCAGAAGTTTTTCAGATACTTAGTTTGAAGGACAAGGAGGGGAAGGAGGGACTCAACCCCAGTGTTCTTTCTTTCTCTCTTTCCTTCTTTTCTTTAAAATTAAGTGTCCCAGATCAACGGTTTTGAACAGGGCTGTATAGACTCCAAGGGATATAAGAATCTGCTCTTGATGCCCAAGAATTTTGCCTGATTTTTAATATTTACCAGTGAGAGAGAGAACTTCCTTAGTGATAGTTTACCACCCAAATATATCGTTTTCCCAAAGTAAGATTTTAATTTCTTTATCCGCTATTTCCCAAAACAGACTCTGAGAATCCTAAGCTACAGGGGAAGGGTGCAGTGTACTGGGCTTATTCTCAAGGGTCTGAGAAAAACTTTTTCACCTTAGAAGGAGTCAATACTTGCTGACAGATACAGACAGATAGATACAGATAGGACATGTACATATGGATACGTGTTGTATGCATATATACAAATACATCTTTTCAATCAGTGTGTTGTTCTCACTGTTCTGTTTGACTTTCACAGGTTTGGGATACTGCTTTAGCTTTCTCCCCACCGTCACCATTCTATCACAGTACTTTGACAAGAGACGCTCCGTGGTCACTGCAGTCGCTTCCACCGGAGAGTGTTTTGCTATGTTTGCTTTTGCACCGGGTAGGTGGATCACAATAGTCTGCGTGTTCGTGTGAAACCGGGGAAGCCGCTCAGCTATTCTTGCTACACTCACTTGCCCTCAGTCAGCCACTGGATAACTCAGTCTGTGTGCAGAATGAAAGGGTGTTTCCTTCTCTTCTCCAGCACACTTGGAGGATCTGGCCTCCCTCACCCCCACGTTAGGAATTCAAACACTTTAATCCTAGTCCAAGTTTACACAAATAGGAAGATGCACAGCACATACGCAGTAACAAGGCTTGAAACATCCATTAACAGTTGGGAATTTGCATACTATTATTTCTCTCCTTTGTTAAAACAGCCATTTTCAATATGCATTTAAATTGTGCTCATAAAGTTGGCTTTATTACCTGGGTGTGATCACACAGTGAAGTGTTTATCCCTGGTTTAATTTCGATCTTAGGGTTAACTTGTGAGTGACACAAACGTAGACAGATAACTTGGAGACCCAGACTCACTTCTCACTCTGCTGTTTCAATGACTGTGTCAGTGGACTGCACTTTGTTCAAAGGAGATCCATGGAGAAGTGTTTCGGGGTGACAGTCATGATGTCTGAAGCTTTTCAGGTAGTTTGGAGAGATGAAAAGAGGAATGCATAAAAATGCACAGGGAGAGAGAAATGTTAATTGTTGAATTCAGGTTAACTGGCCAGAACAGGCAGGCATTTGATATCATTCTTTTCACTTTTCTGCTGGTTTCCAATTTCTTGAAATCAAATGGAGGGGAGAATCAGTAACCTGAGTGCTCAAAAAGTAGAAATTGCATTTTGGTGAGCTTTTTTCCCTGGTACTAGACATATCCCTGGCTCCTGGCAGGACTCAAGAAATATCAGAGAGAGAAAAAAAAAATAGACCCATGATTGCCAAATGTGTATAAAGCACCCAAAATACCCAGGCCTGAAATATTTTACACTTCTAGCTAATCCATATGAATGGGGGGACAACAGATGGGAGCACAACATATGCTACAAAAGTAAGTGGAGACCCCCAGGAATTCTGGGTAACCAAAGTACCATATCTCTCGTACCTGACTGTCAGCACTCAGGGAATTAGAATGTGGTGAAATGAAGTTCTAATGAACTTCATTTCACCTTCTGGGATGATTCTAAGGGTACTTTAAGCTCTTGTGAGGCCTGAATTTTCCTAGTGTCACTGTGGACCTCTATGCTTCCTTTGGTCTTCCCCCTCCCAACCTCACATTTGGGTGCCCAGCCCACCCTCCAGGCTGCCTCTGGTCAGCAGCCGAGGACCCAACTAACTGACAGGAAGGAGGAGGACTCAGGTGCTTCAGGACATTACACAAAGTAGAAACTGGAGAGCTGTATCATTTCATTCTGAGATAATCGTGGAGCTTTTAGATTCTTAGGTTATTTTGTAGTTAATGCATTACTACTAAGGACTGAATGACTGGATTTATAATATTCTAGCTCAGAGGTTGGATATTCTATTTTTAAAAAGCCAGACAGTAAATATTTTAGGCTTCATGGACTAGAGGTCTCATTCAGAACTACTCAACTCTACGGTTACATCACCAAAGCAGCCAGAGGTGAGTGTAGCTATGTTCCGTTCGAGCTTTATTATCAAAAAGAGGCAGAGGATTGGATTTGACCTGCAGGCCACTGTTTGCTGAATTTAGATGTAGGTCAAAAACTTATTTCACTTCTTTTGCTTCTGCCTGGCAAAATGCACCCTCCAAAACTCTTTTGAAAGACCTAGGCTGAAAATTTTTGTTTTATATGTAATCATTACGCACATTCTCTCCATATTGATTCTTAAAAGCACCAAAACCTAGAATAAAGGATAAATAGTACAGGTTGACTGCATTCACACTGCTGAGTAAATTGTTTAGGAAATTAATTCTAAGTCTAAGCCTGTATTTCTACTCGATACTTTCTCCTGGGTTTTGAGCCACTGTCTGACCTTACCTTTTTATTTCGGCTTTCCTCCTGCCTCCCCAAGCATTCACAGCCCTAAAGGAGAACATTGGCTGGAGATACAGTCTCCTCCTCGTGGGCCTGCTACAGTTAAACATTGTCATCTGCGGGGCACTGCTGAGACCAATTATAATCAGAGGACCAGGGTCACCGAAAGTAACTGGACATGAAAATCCAAAAGAAATACAATACATGCTTGAAAATGAGAAAACACGCACCTCAATAGATTCCATTGACTCAGGAGTAGAACTAACTACCTCACCTAAAAATGTGCCTAGTCACGCTAATGTGGAACTGGAGCCAAAGGCCGATGTTCAACAACAGATCCCAGAGAAGACCAGCTCCAAGCACGGCAACAATAAAGCCCCCTTATTGGACTTCTCAGTCTTGAAAGAGAAAAGTTTCATTTGTTACGCATTATTTGGTCTCTTCGCAACATTGGGATTCTTTGCCCCTTCCTTATACATCATTCCCTTGGGCATTAGCCTGGACATTGAAGAGGACCGCGCTGCTTTTCTGTTGTCCACAATGGCGATTGCTGAAGTTTTTGGGAGAATTGGAGCTGGTTTGGTCCTCAACAGAGAGCCCATTCGTAAGATCTACATTGAGCTCATCTGCGTCATCTTACTGACTGTCTCTCTATTTGCCTTTACTTTTGCTACTGAATTCTGGGGTTTGATGTCCTGCAGCATATTTTTTGGTGTCATGATTGGAACAGTAGCAGGTACCCACATTCCACTGCTTGCGGAAGATGATGTTGCAGGAATTGAGAAGATGTCTTCTGCTGCTGGGGTCTATGTCTTCCTTCAGAGCATAGCAGCGCTGGCTGGGCCACCCCTTGCAGGTAATTTAAAGACACACACTCCAAATCCTTGTCTACTAAACTCTCCTCCCTTGTTTGTAAAATTCAGAGTTGGACAAGTCTGGACTTGAATCATAGTTCAAGATGACACTGTTTAGGGCAAAGAATATTATTAAGAAAGACTGGAGATAGCCTCATAGGCTATAAATGGAGATCATGTTATATGATAAAGTAGGCACTGTAATATAGATGATGTAATCTATAATGTTTAATATTCCCTTATTAATTGTGGTAGCTTCCTGTTCAAGCCTAATTTAAAAATACACTGATTTTAATACTTTCATAGAATTATAGAAGCTGGCAGAATTAGAGATGATCTGAGCAACCCTCTTGATTTAAATGTGAGGAAATTGAAGGTCAAAGATTGTGAGCCGATGGTCAAATGATAAATCAGGGACCGAGTCCCTCTGCAGCCCGAGCTGCCCTGGCCATTCGTACCATCTTGCCTTAAAAATGCTAGAGGGAGACCCATGGATTATGACTCTGTTGTCCTCTGACTTAGAATCCCAGAACCTAGGGACTTGGAGGTCACCTTCCCTTCTTAGGTGTTAGGGAACTGAGCACAGAGCAGCGCTCTACGCTTACTCAGCCGATTACTACAGAGTATTTCCTTGCCGGAAAGACACAGCTACGTTTCACATCATAGACCTGAAGTAGGTCCTTGAAGTTACTATGACTTGAAATCGTGCCCCATGTTAAAAGATACCTGAAATGAGCCCAAGTGAAAATAACAGAGCTGCCCCCTGTCTGAAGGATACTGCCTTTTCAAAGAAGCATGTTTTGATTCTCTACTGGGACAGATTAGCCCACGCAGACACTTCGGCAACATAATTTTCTCAGCTGCTAATAAATATGTTGCATGTCTGTCTGATTTAGTTCTTCCCCCCAAGTCTAGAAAAGATTCCTACTTTCAACACTTTCTTTTCTTTGGAGACGCGAGATGAAACAAAGAAAGCAGAGAAACAGAGAAGCCTCTGAATCTGAGGGGAGCCTGGGTGAGAAGGGGTTCTGTCCCTGCTGCTAACATGCCCATGTTTCCTCCCAGGCCTGTTGGTGGACCACAGTAAGATATACAGCAGAGCCTTCTACTCCTGTGCCGCCGGCATGTCCGTGGCCGCGGTGTGCCTCGCGCTCGTAAGACCGTGTAAAAAGGGGCTGTGCCAGAACCATCATGCAGGTGAAGCAAAGGCGGAGAGTTATCGTGGGAGAGCTTTACAAGACATACCTGAAGACTTTCTCGAAATGGACCTTGGGAGGAATGAGCATAAAGTTCCAGCGAAAACGGAGCCAGTATGATAGGCTCTCGTGTAACAGCACCCCCCACCCCCGCTGGCTGGTTGGCGGGGGGCGGGGCGCCGTGTACTGGGGACAGACACGGGGGTGTAGAGGAGCTGACCGCTCCACCCACTTTCAAAACGTCGTTTTGAAGGGAATGTATACACCAACACCACTACCAACATCCTTTTCTTTATTTTTAAGTTTTTTTTTTTTTTTGCTTGTTCTTTAAGCCAAAACAAAAACAACCAAACACTCTTCCACACATAAATCTGGCTATATTCCGTAGCAATACAGAGATACATAGAAGTCTTGTGGTTCACATTCCAGTTGTAAAACAGTGACGTAAATTGGCAAAGCAGTTTTAGGAGCTCTCACATGTGACAAACTGCTAACTAGCCCAGGTCGCTGCAATGAAATTGGCCACTCAAAAAAAGTCTTAAGTCAGTTTTAACATTTCTCATTTTCAGAAATATAAACAGATTGTTTAAAACCCTTTGAAAAACACTTGAGGTTTACACTGAAAACTTACAGCTTCTTAATAATCCAAATATTCAATGGAGATGAAGTACAGTTTAAGACCAAACATTTGGCTAATAAATGCAAATTTATATATATAAATTTATATGTATTATATATTATATATATAAACTTGAAACTCATGAATGTGAAGACTCCCACTTCTTTTTTATGGCCAGTCATTACCAGAAGTATTTCACACAGAATATACAGAATAGCATTCAAAAATGCATTTCCTGTTGCTTTTAATTATTCAGAAGTATGTGATTGTAGTGTCTTTAATTTAAACCACTATTTATTATTAAGTTATTCTAGGATGAATAAAGTAATCAAAAGAAATATAATCTGAGACATAAGCAGCATTTTTACATCCCTTCTGCAATCTTTTAAATGCCTCAAAGAATACCACTCTTGTAAGTTACTCCATAAAGACCAACTTATAATGATTCTTCAATTTGATTAAAGGCAACGTGTGCTATTTATAGGGGAGAAATAATGAAGAGCAAGTTGCCTTAGCATTTTAAAATAATGTTTTATCACCTATGAATACTTGAGGATCTTCTTTGATCGGAATTATATTTCATTGAATTGTTGAAGCATTTCTGATCTAAAAAAGAAAACATCTAACTGCTGGAGCATTTCTGTATTTTACATGGGGCAGCAGGGACATTTATTTTACTGTCATGAATTACAAGCTGCAATTTACATCTTATATAAACCTTGACTGCTCTAAGTTGCCGGAGTTTTCAGGTTATCTGGTTGTTGTTGTTTTTTTTTTTTTTTTTTTTGCAGTTACACTACATGTAACTGCATGTAGCAGTTACGTCATTTTAGCCATTTTTTGTAAAGGGCAAATGTGAGGATAACAGGTGGGTTCCTTACTCCTACATACTGAATCTCACTACAGGTAACAGTCAATGCTTGCTGCTCCATCCTTATACATCTTTACTGTTAATTTATGACAACTCAGGGGGAAACAATATAACAAGCCTAGTTTGGTTACAGGTACACAAAGCTTGAATATTTCTCTGCACTGAAATGAAAATGGCATAGTTCATCACCACTTGCTATATTTTGTACAGCATTTTATCAGCCATAGAAATAGGACAATCTGTAAATACTTGGGGAGGATGGGACAGCAGGAAATGATAGTGTCCATCAAATAAAGACACACCTAAAACAAGGTGGATGTAGCAGTATCTGTCACTGCTGGAGAAGGACTCTGAGCTTGTGGCAGTGTTGCAAACTTACATGACTTCAGCACTTTATAACAATTTTTACTATGAATGTTAAATACAGTTTAATATTTATAACTGATTTCTGAGCTATGTGCTCTATGTCCATTCTGTTAACTGCATGAAAAAAAAAATGTATGCCAATTTCAGTTTGTCAATAATCAAGGTTTTAAATGTTTGGAAGAAAATTAAAACAGGATTGCTGATTTGTTCTATACTACGGACATTCTGGTACTTCTAGATTTGCAATAAATGTATGGCTTTTTTATTTAAAGAGACTGATTCATTTTTTTATTGACTCATCAGCATTCATTGTTTGATCCAATTAAAGTTGTAAGAACAACTTCTTCCCTGAAAAATCTTTTAACTCTGCTACAGACACATAAACATTTCCAAGAAATATTTGTTGGATTTTGTTTCTTGGATGAAAAATACATGAATGAAATAATACTATGGTAGCCACAGAGTAATAGCTCAGCCTCTTGACTGTCGAGAGGAAATAATTAAGACTATTCAGTTATAGAAAAATCCTAAGAACTGTTCTAAGCCCTAATCAAATAGACCAGACTCCCCAGGCTAGGGGTTGGGGAACTTTCTCTGTGAAGATCCAGGTAGCAAATATTTAAGGCTCTGGGTGCTGTGAGGGCTTGGTCTCAGCTATTCAACTCAGCTCTTGCCATGGGGACATAGCCATAGACAATATACTAATGAATGATCTTGGCTGTGTCAATACAAGTTTTTCATGGATACTGAAATCTCATTTTCATAAAACTTGATTCATGGAAAATTTACTTTACTCAATGTCATAAACATGTAATAACTATTATTAGTTCACAGGCTGTAAAGAAAAATAGGTAGTGGATTCAGACCAAGATGGCAGAGGAGGTGGAAGCTGCTTTCACCTCCTCCCGTGACCACGTCAAAGTTACAACTAAATTACTGAACAATCAACCCAGATAACCTGAAGACTAGCTGAACAGAAGTCCTATAACTGCAGATAAGCAGGAGAAGCTACGTCAGGACTGGTAGGAGGGGCAGAGATGGGATCCTGTCTGGCTCTACCCACATGCGGCAATTCAAAGGATTGCCTCCTGGGAGCACACGGCACCTTTCCCTTGGCCCTCTTCTTCCCCCAGGCATGTTACCTTCCCCTTTCTTTCCAAAGGCCCTTCTTTTGCCTCTGTAACTTTCTAAATAAACTCTCTCTTATAGTTTGGGGGAAAAAAAAAAAAAGAATCTGGAGAGAGATCTCGGCTGCAAGGGTCCCCACTGAGGAGTGAGGGGTCTCAGCGCCACACCGGGCTCCCCAGCCTGGAGCCCCAGTGCTGAAAAGAGAAAGCTCCCCATGGGGCTGTGAAAATCAGCCGGAGTGAGAGGGAAGGCTGCTGTGCACAAACCCTCACATGCAGGCACCCACCCTGGGCTCCATGGAGGATGGCGGCTCCAAGGGTGACAGAGTCTCACAGGGAGAGACTAGGTTGTGCAGCTTCGGGGAGAGGGCTAGAAGGACAGCTACGAATGTCCGTGTGACCCCTCTCTTACACCACCCACAGATGCGGTCTTTCCTGGGTTGAGCACTCCCCCCACCCCCTGCAGCATTAGCCTCAGGAGCCACACTAACTCCACCCTGAGGTCTGCCCTACCAAACTCACATATGGCTGTAGGCTCTGCCAGTGACAACCAGCCTGGGCCCGAACTGTAGCCTTGCTTTAGAAATTCTCAAAGAATACTGGGCGAGCTTGGGGATTCCAGAGACACACAGAGAAACTGAATTGTATGGCTTTAGGTTGAGTCATCTTCCCGCATGCCCAACATGCACCACCTTTCCTGTGGTAAGCCCTCCCTCCGCGCTGTCAAATCTTAATCTGCTTTAGACTGATGAACTCTACTAGCTCCACGCTGACAACTCCCTGAGAATCTGCAAAGGTCCATTGGCCCCAGGGAGGTGGCAGCTGGCCTCAGTTTACTATGAGACTTTTGCTCAGTGGCCTCAGGCACAGGACAGGCACCAAGTTTGAATCTGTATTAACCTGGTGAACACCACACCCCTTACTGCGAATATCTGAGAACATGCTTCATACAACTTGCATACTGCTCAAGACTCTCTCAGTGGTGAGCCTAGCAGGCAGCCAGCAGGCCAGCAGGGGTGGCAGCCAGATACAGAGTTAAAAACAATGGTTATAAGGATATCAAAAAAACTTAGAACTTCAACAGCATAAAAAGGTACAGAAGGGAATGATACAATAACTGAAATGAAAAATATACTAGATGGAATCAGCAGCAGATTAGACAAAGCAGAGGATCAAATCAGCAACATGTAAGACAAGGTAGCAGAAAATACCCAACTGGAGCAGCAAAAAGAAAAAACAATTTTAAAAAATGAGGATAGTTTAAGGAACCTCTGGGACAGCATCAAGTATAACAACATCCACATCATAGGGGTACAGGAAGGAGAAGAGAGAGTGCAAAGGATTGAGAACCTATTTGAAAAAATAATGACTGAAAACTTCACTAACTACATGAAGGAGAAAGACACACATATTTGGGAAACACAGAGAGTTCCAAACAGCATGAACCCAAACAGACCCACACCAAGACACATCATAATTAAAATGCAAAAGGTTAAGGACAAAGAAAAAATCTTCCAAGGAGTGAGAGAATGGTTACATAGAAGGGAGCTCCTGTAAGTCTGTCAGCTGTTTTTTCAACAGAAACTTTGCAGGCCAGAAGGGATTGGCAAGAAATATTCAAAGTGATGAAAAGCAGGGACCTACAGCCAAGACTGCTCGACCCAGCAAAGCTATCATTTAGAATCCAGGGACAGATAAAGAGTTTCCCAGACAAGAAAAAGCTAAAGAAGTTTCTCACCACCAAACTGGCATTACAACAAATGTTAAAGGGTCTTCTTTAAGAAGAAAAAGATTAAAAAAATATGAACAGCCCTGGCCAGTGTGGCTCGGTTGGTTGGAGCACTGCCCCATAAACTGAAAGGTCATGGGCTCAATTCCTGGACAGGGCACATGCCTAGGTTGCAGATTTGGTCCCCAGGTGGGCCACATGCAAGAGGCAACTGATGAAGGTTTTTCACATCAATGTTTTTCTCCCTCTACCTCTGCCTCCCCCCTTTAAAAATCAATAAGCATGCCCTTGGGTAAGGATTAAAAATATATATATGAACAATAAAATGGCAATAAATACATACCTATGAAGAATTGAATCTAAAAAAAACAAAGTAGAGAAGCAGAACAGAAACAGACTCATAGATACAGAGAACATTTTGACAGTTGCCAGATGAGGGGGGCGTTGGGGGAATGAGCGAAAAAGGTGAAGGGAGTGAGAAGTTCAGGTTGGCAGTTACAGGACAGTCACAGGGATGCAAAGCACAGCATAGGCAATACAGTCAGTGATATTGTAATAACTAACTAGGTGCAGGTGGGTACTTGAAATAATGGGGAGATCACTTTATTACATGATTATCTAACCACTACACTGTACACCTGAAACTAATAAAAATAATGCGGAATGTCAACTGTAATTGAAAAATAAAATTTAAAAAAAAACCTAAGCTGTGGACTACTGGGTTTGGCCTGTGGACCGCAGTTTCCGGCCCCTACTCCACGTGTCTGGGACACTACAATGGACAGGTACCAGCTGTGGCGCGACTCCGGACACTAGCAATCCTGGGTGACAGAAAAGGATCGTTGGGGTCAAAGATTCTTAGATCACAGATGCTAAAGACAGGACAGATTAAACAGCTGAGGCACATGAGTTATCAGGTGTCACTTCCTGTGACTAAAGAGATTCTGCCTTAATCTTACTCAGTTAATAATGTTTGAGTATAAATGTAGACAGTTTCCCTTCCAAAACGTAAAATTACTCCTGTTCCAAAAATGAATTGCAATCATGTGCTCCTTTAAGACAGATGCCACCTGAGCTAATATGTTTCCAAAACTTTTAACGAAGTTATCAATGACATACTACAAAAGTGTGTAATGTAGCCTTTGTGCGTTTATTTACCTTTACTTCATCTTAACACCTGACGATAAAATAGAAAATGGTATTTAAGTAAAGTTCCCATAGCCCATTTACATTTCTTTACTCCATCTCAAATATTCTAAAATTCATAAGGAAATTATCATCAGTTCTTATTTTTAAAAACTCCCAGATATGAGGCTCAGTAATAGATCTAGAATTTAGAAGGTATTTCTTTGAATTTTTAAATGGTTATGTAAATGACCAATTTAAAGTCACTTCAGGCATGTTACATGCTTAAAGGTCACTCCTATAAGTATACATTGAGAAATGTATTGAGAAAATGGACCCTGTCCTTGTCTTTAGATTTGTCTTCAATACAGATGTTAATAGAAATGAGGGCTACAAACTCCAACAGGTGGGCCAGCCACCGTCTTATAAGCAAGGAATCTAGTGCCCCCTGGTGTTCCTTTTCAGTGTCAACCGCCTCAGAGTACAGAACAGGATAGTGACAAGAAACTTGCAACTTTGCTTTTCATGTTAAATAACCCCTCATATTCAAATCAAGATTACATCAATGACTATGGGATTCCTAAGGGGAAATTAGATAGCAAAACTGATATCCCAAGCCTTTATGTATAAAGGCTTTTTAATGTAGCTCATGAAAGATTATTGACAGAAAATGCACACTGTGGCCATG
>PVKU01002825.1:175732-205886 GCA_004027475.1 Anoura caudifer | reverse complement strand
AAAAAAAAAAAAAAAAAAAAAAAAAAAAAAAAAAAAAAAAAAAAAAAAAAAAAAAAAAAAAAAAAAAAAAAAAAAAAAAAAAAAAAAAAAAAAAAAAAAAAAAAAAAAAAAAAAAAAAAAAAAAAAAAAAAAAAAAAAAAAAAAAAAAAAAAAAAAAAAAAAAAAAAAAAGGCCCAAATGAAAGTACAAATCAAAGCTCCAGAAAAAATACAATTAAGTGATGAAATGTTAGCCAACCTATCAGATGCACAGTTCAAAACACTGGTAATGAGGGTGCTCACAGAATTGATTTAATATGGTCACAAAATAGAGGAAAAAGTGAAGACTATGAGAAGTGAAATAAAGGAAAATGTGCAGAGAACCAACAGTGATGAAAAGAAAACTGGGACTCAAAGTAGTGGTTTGAAGTAGAAGGAAGAAAGAAACATTCAACTAGAACAGAATGAAGAAATAAGAATTCAAAAAAAAAAAAATGAGGAGAGGCTTAGGAACCTCCAGGACATCTTTAAACGTTCCAACATCTGAATCATAGGGGTGACAGAAGGAGAAGAGGAAGAGCAAGAAATTGAAAATTTATTTGAACAAATGAAGGAGAACTTCCCCAATCAGGAAAAGGAAATAGACTTTCAGGAAGTTCAGGAAGCTCAGAAGTCCCAATGAAGTTGGACAGAAGGAACACGCTGAGGCAAATCATAATTACATTAGCCAAGATTAAAGATAAGGAGAGAATCTTAAAAACAGAAAGAGAAAAGGAGTCAGTTACTTACAAAGTCTAGTTCCCATTAGACTATCAGCTGATTTCTTAAAAGAAACCTTGCAGGGAAGAAAAGGCTGGAAAGAAGTATTCCAAGTCATGAAAGGCAAGGACGTACATTCAACGTTACTCTATCCAGCAAAGCTAACATTTAGAATAGAAGAGCAGGTAAAGTGCTCCCCAGATAAGGTCAAATTAAAGGAGTTTATCATCACCCAGCCCCTACTATGTGAAATGTTAAAGGGATTTATCTAAGAAATTGAAGAAGATCAAAAACTATGACAATAAAATGACAAAACCACCACTATCAACTGAACCTAACAACAACAACAGCAACAAAGAAAAACAATGAACACAAAATAAGCAAACAAGTAGAACAGGAGCAGAATCACAGAAATGGAGATCACCTGGAGGGTTATCAGTGGGAAGTGGTAGGGAAAGAGAGGGGAATAGGTACTGAGAATAAGTAGCATACTTGGTAGGTGGAAAATAGGGGGAGGTTGAGAATAGTATAGGAAATGTAGAAGCCAAAGAACTGATATGTACAACCTGTGGGCATGAACTAAGGTGGGGGAGTGCTAATAGGAAGAAGGGTTCAGGAAAGAGGGGAATAAATGGGAGAAAATGGGATAACTGTGATAGCATAATCAAAAAATATATTTAAAAATGCCAATGCCATATTTCACAGATATCAAACAAACATTTCAAAAAGTTTTGTGGAACCATAAGGGACACCAAATATGCATGGCGATTTTGAGAATGAAGAACAAAGTAGGAGGGATCACAATAGCTGATATAAAACTATATTACAAGGCCACTGTAATCAAAATTGTATGGTACTGATATAAGAACAGACACATCAACCAAGGGAACAGGATAGGGAGCACTGGAATAAACCCAAGTCTCCATGGTCAATTAATATCCGGCAAAGGGTGTAGAAGCATAAAATGGAGTAAAAATAGCCTCTTCAAGAAATGGTATTGGAAGATCTGGACAGCTATGTGCAAGAAAATTAAACTCGATCACCAACTTACACCATACACAAAAATAAATTCAAGTTGGGTAAAAGACTTAAATATAAGTCATGACACTGAAAAAGTTCTAGAGGAGAACATAGGCAGGAAAATCTCAGATATCCCACATAGCAATATTTTCACTGATATGTACCCTAGAGCAAGGGGCATAAAGGAACAAATAAACAAATAGGATCTCATCAATATAAAATCCTTCTGCACAGCTAAAGAAAACAGCATTAAAATGAAAAGAAAACCAACCATATGTGAAAACATATTTGAAAATGATTCCTAGGATGAAGGATTGATCTCCAAAACATATAAAGAACTCACAAGACTCTACTCCAGGAAGAAAATCAACCCAATTAAAAAATGGGTAAAGGCCTTAAACAGATACTTCTCCAAAGAGGACATGCAGATGGCATACAGAAATATGAAATGATGCTCAGCATCAGTAGCCAACAGAGAGATGCAAATTAAAACCACAGTGAGATGCCTCTTCAAACTGGTCACAATGGCCATCATAAACAAATTAACAAACATGTTGGAGAGGCTGTGCAGAAGAGACGACCCTAATGCACTGTTGGTGGGAATGCAGACTGGTACAGCCACTGTGGAAAACAGCATGGAATTTCCTCAGAAAACTAAAAATATGGGGGGGGGGCATGGAGACAACTGTACTTGAACAACAATAATAAAAAAAAAAAAGATAATTAAAAATGGAATTGCCTTTTGACCCAGCAATTCCACTTCTGGGATTATTCCCTAAGAACCCTGAAACAACAAAGCAGAAGAAACTGCACCCCAATATCCATAGCAGCACAATTTACAATAGCCATGTTTTGGAAATAACCTAAGTGCCCTTCAGTAAATGAATGGGTAAAAAACTATTGTATATTTACATGATGGAATACTACATAGCAAAAAAAAAAAGAAAGAAAAGAAAAAGAAAGATTTTTTACCTTTTTTGACAGTATGGATGGCACTGGAACACATTATGCTAAGTGAAGTAAGCCGGTCAGTGAAAGACAAATACCATATGATCTGACCTGTAAGCGGAACCTAATCAACAAAATAAAAAATTAGGCAAAATATAACCAGAGACAGAGAAATTAAGAACAAACTGACAGTAACCAGAGGGGTGGTTGGAGGGGATAGTGTGTGGAAAAGGGGGAAAGGTTTTCAAGCACAACTATAAAGGACACATGCACAAAACCAAAGGAGGATAGGATCACAGTGTGGGAAGTGGGGATGTTTAGATTTCAAAGGAGTGTTGGGGGGGGGGAATTGAGACAATCGTACTTGAACAACAATAAAACAAGTTAGAAAATAAATAAAAATGAAAATAAAAGAAAATAGCCCTGCCTGGTATAGCTCAGGGGATTGAGTGTGGGCTGTGAACCAAAGGTTTGCCAGTTCGATTCCTGGTTAGGGCACATGCCTGGGCTGCAGGCCAGGTCCCCAGTGGGGGCCACATGAAAGGCAACCATACATTGATGTTTCTTTCCCTCTCTTTCTCCCTGTCTTCCCCTCTCTCTAAAAATAAATAAATAAAATATTTTAAAAAATAAAATAAAATGTCTGTATCCTTAGGTTAAAAAAATAAATAAATTAGCCCCCCAAACATAAATAAAACCACAATGTGTTATCACTTCACACCAGTGATAATGTCCATCATAAACAAATCAACAAACTACAAGTATTTGGAGGTTGTGGAGAAAAGGAGACCCTAGTACTCTGTTGGTGATAATCTATATTTATTTTTTAATTTTTGTGTTTTATTAATTTTAGAGTTGCAGAAATTTGCTAAGATAGTACAGGGATATCCTGTTTACCTTTCATCTAGATTTCACCAAAAGTTACATGGGGAAACTATAACTAATCAGAAAACTGATGATGATATAATGTTTACATATAGTCATGTTACCATACAACCATGTGGGATTCTACTGCTCAGTGCCAATAAACTCTGGAGGCAGAGGTTTGGTGACACTGGAAAGGGGTTGTTTATTCAAAGACTATATATATTTTTTGAGATTAACAGGCTTCTGTCTCAAAGCTCATTCCCTTTAACACACCCACAGTCAAATAACTCCTCTACCCCTAGCCAGCTCAATTTAAGAATGTGCCTGTAATCTCTACTCCTATTTAAAAATATACTGTCCTTTGTGATATGCAGATAGTTGCAGCATGATTATGCAGGTGGTTTGGTAGGTTCCTGGTCACAATCTGGTTCCACTTGTCTTTTGAAGTCTGTGCACACTAGCGTCCTTTTTGAAGCATGGTCCCTTTTTTTCTGATGGCTGCTAGCTGGCCCAGGGCTTGTGTGCTGTCCTTCAAGCCATCAACTCACAGGTGTGTGTATGTGCCTGCTCAAGCAAGGCCATTCAGCCAAGCATTCTGCCACTGCTTTTTGAGTGTGAGGGGCATGGGGCTTGGCAGCTGGCCACATGGTCTCCATGTCCCACAGGCCTAGGAATGCTCTGTCCTCCAACTGCTGATCATGCTCATGAGGGGAAGAAAGGGGCCCAAGCTTTCATGTGTGCTCCATTTTTAAAGTCCCAGGTCAAAAATCCCACAAATTCCAGAATACCAGTAGCAGAGTTTTTTTCCTCTGTCCAGACATTTTACTAGACAGTGGCATGAGCCCTTCATCCAGTCCAGTGTCCATCATACTCATTGCAGCATCTCTGCCATACTCCAACCACCATGATCTGGAAGGGAAGAGTTTCTAGTTGCAGACAGGGGCACAAGTGTCTCAGCTAAGTGTGGGGTATCACCTTGTTATACATGTGTTGTGACATTTTCAGCCCCCACAGACCACCCAGGCTCTGTGCAAGTGGTTTTATGAGCTGTATTAGTTGTTTACTGTTGCCTCTGTGGTATGGAATCACATTTAAGCTTCTATTTTAATCCCAACCTTCCTTTGGCACTTCCCAAACCCTCCCAGGAGTCCCTCCCTTCTCTGGGAAGGCAGGCTCTGTTGTGGGCTGCTACTTCAGTCTGCCTCCTTGGGGTTTCCTCCAACACTCCCTTCTCCAGAAGGAGTAGCCTCCCATGCTGAATCAGGATTTCTTCCTGTTCCCAGCGATCTTGCCAGAACCCCCCTGTTACAATCCCCCTTTAACACTCTGGACTTTGTAATCTTACAAGGACAAAATAAGAGGGTCTCCTCCCATAGTCACATCCTGTTGTCAAAGGGCATAATCCTACCTATGCCCTGGTCCAGAGATTCCTAACAAAGGGGAACTGGAGTGGAGGGTGGCCTTCATGCAAGTTAAAAAAGGATCTTACAAAGTCTATGCCACATGGCTGTCTATGGAAAGCAGTATGTACAGTGTCCAAGGGATAGCATTTCTGGACAGTTTGGTATCCTCATTGTATTCTGGAGGTGACAAATTAGGGAAGTGAGTTAGAAGACACAGTTGGAACCTTAGCAACTAAATAGTAAAAATAGAAATTGATTCTACAGTGTCCCAGATTAAGAAAGTAGCTTCCTTGGACAAAGTTCCAACAAGAGTGGTGGGGACTGGAACTAGCCTTAGCATCCTGTCTCATACCAACTGGTCACACAGATGACCTTTTTAAGGTCCAAATGGCCCAAAGTCCCAATGGTAGAGACCTTTTCTTTTCTACTGGGGTGCCTACTGATCTAATAGAAGAGCCATAAATTCTCACCCCAGCTGATATGACAATTGAAACCATGGCAAAAAGACCTAATGACAGAGAAAAAGGATTCCCAGCATACCCAATACAGCAAAGTTCCCCCAAGCTCCCAAATGATCAGAAAGCAAGCACAGAATAATTGTAACCAAGAGTTAAGATTTCTTTCATTTCCAGTTTAAAATCTTCACAGCTTTCCTACAGCTTTCTTGAACCTTTCTGCAAACCTTCTGCGACTTTCACAGACTTTCTGTATTCATTCAAAATAAAACAATGTCCAATCCTTGTCCTTTTTAATGATGGAAAGGGCCATGTTCTAACACAGTATCAAGCAGCGAAAAGTCCTTAGATCTGCAAATAGATAAACAAAGTTAAAGGAACATAGTCTTTTCACGTTGGGGGCTGCTCCCCTTTTCCAAAAGAGAAATTTCAATTCTCCTTCCAGAGTGCGGGTTCAGGTTTCCCTTTCAGCATCAACCACAGCGGCAGGGTCTGAGCTCTTCTCAGGTAGCACCTGTTTTATCCATCCATGGTGGACCCAGAGCTCTATTCCCATGAGCAGTAGGGAAGATAGTGTTGTTGTTGGACATCAGAAGGACCAGTGAATTGCTCAGCTAGCTGCTGTTCAGGGCCTTGAGTCCTCCAGGTCTTTAATAAGACTCAGTCTCCTGGCTGGAACATGTGTAAGGGCTCATCAGAAGGATAGACAGATTTGTAATGAGCAAACTTGTAAAAAAATGATTAGTATTTTCCCTAAATGTTGTATATATTGCTTAACTTTTGGCTCATGCTCCGAAGCTAAAGGGGGTACTCCTAAAACAGAGATTTGGAGGAGTCTCCCATAAACTATTTCAAAAGGTCTCAATTTAAACCTACTTCTTAGTGCTATCTTAATTCAGAGCAAGGCAATGGGGAGTGCCTGGTCCTACTTCAAGTGTGTTTCCTGGCATATTTATTCTAGGGTCTCTTTTATTGTGTGATTCATTTTCTCAGTCTTCCAATATATTGAGGTCTCCAACATGCATGTAGTTTCCATTGTATTTGTAGTGACTGTCCAATCTTCTGAATCTCTGAAGTGAATGATGGTCCACTATGAGGAAGTCCAAACCTGGGGTTTCTTTCTTTAAGTAAAAGTTTTGATAACTCTATTACCTCCTCCATTCTAGTGGGGTATGCCCCTGTCCATCCAGAAAAAGTTTCCACAAAATTAACAAAAATTGGAAATCCCCTCTCCTTTCAGGCATCTGTGTAGTCTACTTTCCAATCCTCAAGTGGGCATAACTCTTCATACTGTACTCCCTTTTCTGCTGGGGCACACTCTGTCTTAGAATTGTTTTTTGTTACATGCCTGACAGGCTTCGGTGGTGTTCTGGATGGTTCTGTGAAAATCAGGGCCCTTTCAAATCCCATCTATAATGGGTCCCTTCGTGTAAGTGTTGAGGATGGGTAACATTAGAGTCTCAGAGAGTAGAGTTATACCATGTGCTGATCTTCCATTCAGAATTTGGATCAGTGTTAGTGAATGCCCATTCACACACACATTCTTCATACTGTTCTGTGTAATGGAGTTTTAATTTTGACAAGTTCAAGCAGAGTATTGAAGCTCTTAGGTGTGTTGACCCTCCAGCTGCTTGTCTTTATGCTTTATCAGCAGTTTGGTTTCCCTGGTTCATTTAGTGTACTGTGCAATGCATTATGGCAATCTTGTCTAGTAGATTCACTGCTTCTAGCAATTGTAAAAATCTCCTCTGCATGTTTGGCATCCTTGTTCTCGTAGGTTTAGAGATCTCTCTCCTTCCATATTGCTCGATAGGCATGAACTGCTGTGAAGGCATATTTGTAGTCCACATAAATGTTAACCTTCTCTCCCTGGGACAGTACTAAGGCTCATATGAGGGCTATCAGTTCAGCCTTTTGTGCTGAGGTTCCTGGTACAAGGACTTGGGCTTCTGTTACCTTGTCTATGGTGACTATTGCATACATGGCTCATCATTGGTCATTATACATGAAGCTGTCCCCATCTGTATATAACTCCCAGCCTAATGCTGTCAGTGGCTGATCCACCAGATGTAACCTGATGGAATAAAGTTGGTCAATGATTTCCAAGCAGTCATGATGGAGGGCTGAGTCTCCCTCTGTGTTTGGGAGCAGGGTGGCTTGGTTCAAAGTTGCTGTGGTCTGTAAGGTAAGGTAACATTTGGGTTGTACAACAGAATGGTCTAGTATTTTCCCATGTGCCCTGTCACCAGCCAACGCCTACTTTCTTTCCAAAAGAGTTAGGACCTGGTGTGGTTCTAATACCAGGCTGTCCCAAAATGAACTTTTTGGCTTCTTGTAAGATGTCACAGGTAGTTGCCACTGCCCAGAAGCATGGTGGCTATCCCTTGTGATGTTATCCAACTTTTCTGAGAGATAGGCTATGGCTTGGGGGATGTTTCCCAGAGTCCAGCTTAGAAATCTCAGTCCAATCCTCTGCTTTTCATGACTTACAATTTGAAAGGTTTCCATAAATAAGGCTTCCATAAATAAGGCTTCCTTATGTGGGAGCTGAAACTATGTTTTCCTTCAAAGCATCAAATGCTACTTTAAAATCCATTGTCCGTTCAAGAGATTCAGAGTCCTGTTCTTTTTAGGAACCATACAGTGGTTTTGCTATAAGCCCACAGTTTGGAATCCAATTTTTTTAGAACTCTGTAATCCCTAAGAACCCATGAAGCTGCCTATTATGCTCTAGGATGGCTTGCTTTCTACCTGCCATAAAACTCCTAGTACCCTGTCTCAGTTGAAATCTGAAGGATTCCACCACCTGTTTGTAAATCTTGGCCTTGTGAGGTCACTTTATCTCCTTTTTGCCAAATGATTTATTACTGTGATAATATTAATCAAACGTTAGGTATTGATAGCTATCAATATGTCATCTAAGTGTTGCAAAAGTACCCCTAATTTCAATTGAATTTCCCTTAAGTTTTTTGTCAATGCATTCCTGGATATAATCAGGGAGTTCTTAAATCCTTGCAGCAACATGGTACAGCAGTATTAGAGTGGAGCTTTAGTTTCTGGGCCCTTCCCTTCAAAAGCAGATAGTAGTTGAGCCTGCTCATCTATTGAGATGCAGAAGAAAGCATCCTTCAAGTCTAGGGCTGAAAAACTTTTGGTATCCTCAGGCACTATGGTCAACAGAATATAAGGTACGGGCACATTCAGATGAATGTCCTGAGGAGTGTCATTTATGGCCCTAAAATCCTGTACAAATCAAAATTCATCAGAGTGAGGCTTTTTGATGGGCAAAATAGGAGTGTTATAGGGAGACTGCCAAGAGTGAATTAGTCTTGATTTTCTGAATTTTTGTAATATTTGGCTGAATACTCTCTAAAGCGTCCTTTTGAGGGGATATTTTTTCTTCAACAGGATCTGCACCACTTCTTTCAGGTTAACTTCTATGGGTTGGATGTTAACTGCTTTACCTGGGGTTCCATCAGTCCAAAGATTCAATTGACCTGTTCATAGACCTCAGGCAGGAAGAATTCACCTCTGTGACTTTCCAGGCAAGTTGGGAGTGCCTACAGCTGGAGAACATGTTCCAGAAGAACCTCTACACATAATTGCTGCTTTTCAGGAGAAAAAGTTATTTGTGCATGTGATTTACAAAAAGTCTTGGCACAGGAATGGGGTGGGGCTATCTGGTATGTAGAGAAAATTATGCATAAGCTTTTGATCCCTAAGACGGTATTCTAGAGGTTGAAGGAACACCTGTTTATGTAATTGTCCAGTCACTCCAGTAACCACTACTGCATCTGAAATTTCTTGGTTAATTGTGTATTTAGTACTGAGTATGTAGCTCCCATATCTACAAGGACATCAGTTAGCTTGCTCCCCACTGTCAACTGTACCCAGGGTCCATGTGGAGAAATAATAATAGGTCGGGAGATGTTTGAGGGAGTCCCTGGGTCTCCACATTCATCATCAGATTTCCCTCTCCTTTTCAGTATTTCTCAGTGAGGGTTTTATCATCTTCATTTTCCCCTTGAATTTCAGGCATTCCCTTCTCCAATGGACCTCCCCTTTGCAATGCACACATTGATTGGAACCAGTGAACCTTTCCTCTTTCCTTTAGGGTCCTGCCTCTTCTTCTTATCACCTCACCCTCCTTATAAAAACATCATGGCCTGTTTTAACGTCCTTGCTTTCTGGGTGTGGTAAACTTTAAAAGATATATCCATCAACTGGGAAGGATTCATTCCCAGTGCTCATCTAATGCTGGAGTTTCATTCTGATATCCAGGAAACATTGCCTAATAAAGGTCACATTCACCATCCACACATTCTAATGCCTGTGGATCAGGACCAGTGTGCTTTCAATAGCCCTGATGGATACTTTCTAAAAATTCAGAAGAGTTTCTATTTTTGTTGTCGTTTGTTTGTTTGTTTTGCTGAAGAGGCTGTATAATATTCAGACTCTTTTGCTTGGGCACCCCTTTCTCAAGCCCTTCCAAAATAGACCTTCTGTAATGTTCCAATGAGGCTATATCCCCACTATTTATGTTCCAGTCAGTCTCTCTCAAGGGGATTGCTCCAGCTAGGTTGGACATACCATTGGGATTCTCTTGGTGGATGTGATCAGCCTCTTCATTACTTTTACCTATAATCATTCATCTTTGATCTCATGTTAGGATAATATTAAGGAGAGACTACATGTCTTCCCAGTTTATGTGATGAGCTGCTAAAAAGGAGGTGACAATATCTGTTGTCTTCTGAGCATCTGCTCTATATGAGGGATTAGAATTCTCCTAACTTAGTAAATATGAAGTGGAAAATGGAGTACGGGCCCAATAGTAGCCAGTAGGTTGGCCTTCCTAATTTACTCCACCCATAGGATATTTTCTCAAATGGAACTGTCTTGCTCTAGATAGACAAGCTCCCTGGCAAAATTTGGTGTCCTGATGGATCTTTGAGATGGAGACCCATCCCTCATCATACTTGGGTCGAGCTGTTGGTTCTTTGGGCCTTATTTCAGGAGTAACTAGTGAAAGGGGTGGTGACAAGGCAGGTCACTCTGCTACCAACACTGAGTCACCTGGGTTCAGAACATTAATGAGACTTGTTTCTTATTTTCCTTTTTTTCCTGTGTCTTAATGTCAGAAGATATTTTGAGACCACTTCCCATCTCTAAACTATCAAGCTGTTCTATGTTCCTAGTGAAACACAGCTATGGAAAAACATAAATGCATTGACATAATGGATTTCATCCCATTTGTATAACTGTTGTTAATACTGTTCCAATTGCATGATGGTACAGTAACTCAAGAAAGCATTTAGGCACCATTTCTCTCCACAGACTAAAATATACCTAAGCCAGACTTCTAGCCAAGACGTAGGCATAGCTAGATGCACTATGCTTCCTTGCACAACCAAAAGAACAACAACAAATTTAAAAACAAAAATGACCTGACCTGCCAGAAAATTTCACTGTATGGAAGTCCAACAACCAAGCAGTTAAAGAAGAAACATTCATCCAGAAAGGTAAGAGGGGCAGAGAAAGGCAGCCCAGGGTGAGAGGATATATGGCAAGGCTGAAACTGGAGGACCAGCTATATGAAGCAGGGGCTGTTGGACCAAGTAGTCCCACATTCATGTGTACATAAACCAGGAAGAACAACTGGGGAGCAAGAGAGACCTCACAACTCAGGGTTCCAGCATGCGGAAATAAAACCTCAAAACCTCTGGCTGTTAAAACCTGTAAGAATTGTGGTAGAGGGAGAAACACTCACTCTCACAGCAGAATTCGTTGGAGAGACCCACATATGCAAGCCTACAGACTTAGGAATCGGCATTAGAAGGGCCCATTTTGCTTGTGGGAAGTAGGAGAAGTGACTGAAAGCTGGCTGAGAGCTGAGCAAATGGCATTGTTGCTTTTTGGATCCCTCCCCAACATATAGCACCAGAATTCAGCGATGTGGGTTGCCCCACCCAGGTGAATACCTAAGGCTTCACCCATCAGAACATAACAGGTATGTGGAGAAAGAAAACTATAGCCCAAATGAAAGAACAGATCAAGCTCCAAAAAATAATTAAAAGATGAAGAGATAGAAAACCTGTCAGATGCAGAGTTTAAAACACTGGTAATTAGGATGTTCACAGAAATGGGTGAGTATGGCCACAAATTAGAGGAAGAAGTGTAGGGTATGGAAAAGTGAAATAAAGGAAAATATACAATGAACCAACAGTGAAGGGAATGAAACTGGAACTCAATCAAAGATTTGGAACAGAAGGAAGAAATAAATATCCAACCACAACAGAATGAAGAAACAAGAATTCAAAAATATGAAGAGTGGCTTAAGCACCCTCTGGGAAAACGTTAAACATTCCAAGATCCAAATCATAGGGGTGCTAGAAAGAGAAGAAGTAGACTTCCAAGAAGCCCAGGAAGCTCAGAGAGTGTCAAAGAAGTTACACCCAAGGAAGCACATGTCAAGGCACATCATAATTACATCACCCAAGATTAAAGATAAGGAGAGAATCTTAAAAGCAACAAGAGAAAAGGAGTCAGTTACCACAAAAGAGTGTCCATAAGACTATCAGCTGATTGAAGGCAAGAAGGGGCTGGAAAGAAGTATTCAAAGTCATGAAAGACAGGGACCTACATCCAAGATTACTCTATCCAGAAAAGCTAGCATTTAGAATGGAAGGGCAGATAAAGTGCTTCCCAGAAAAGATCAAGTTAAAGGAATTCATCATCACCCAGCCCTTATTATGTGAAATGCTAAAGAGACTTATATAAGGAAAATAATATGATCAAAAACTATGAACATTAAAATGCCACAAACTCACAACTACCAACAACTGAACTTAAAAACAAAAACAAAAACTAAAGCAAACTAAGCAAACAGCTAGAATAGGAACAGAATCACAGAAATGGAGATCACATGGAGAGTTATCAGCCGAGAGGGGGAGGGAGAGAGAAGGGGGTAAAGTACAGGGAGTAAGAAGCATAAATGGTAGGTACAAAATAGACAGGGGGGAGTTAAAAATAGTATAAGAAATGGATAAGCCAAAGAACTTATATGTATGATTCATGGATATGAATTAAAGGTGGTGAATGCTGATAGGAGGGGGGCACAGGATGGAGGGGAATGAATGGGAGAAAAAAATGAGATAACTATAGCACAATCAATAAAATATATTAAAAATAAAATAGACATTTGGGAGATAAGAAAAGATGGCAGAGAGGTAGGTGGGAAGAGAAACCCAGTTCTCCCTGTGCCAAGCTGGAACATTTAGCTGATATTCTGAGGAACAGAGTGAACAGCCAGTGGAACCCCAGCTTATATGAAGTTTGGAGGCAAAAAAAAATTGTAGAGGACATTGAAAAACAAATGGTGAGGATATTGTGCTGGGATCATAAGGTCCCTGGGATCCATGCAGAGAGCAAGGTTGCTGTGGCCCCTGGCCTGGTGCCTGCCACAGGATATGGGGAGGAGAGGTAGACCTGCTCCCTGCCCTACCAGAGCAGGGAGGCAGCCCAGCACCAGGAGGGACCTGGATGCTGGAAGACGCTGGGGGGAATAGAGATGAAGTGGGAGACACACAGAGGCAGTATACATCCTCTGAGACTGTGGGTGCTGGCACCAGAGAAATTGACGTGCCAGGCACCACCTGGAGAAGGAAAACGTTGGGCCCTGTTGGACCCTGACTCAGATAGTCTCCAGACTGGCTGGAAAGTTGGGCTGTGTGTGAAGCCGGTCACTTGTTAAGAACAGTGGCAGCTGCTTTGTAAAGAACTCTTAGCAGCAGCTGGTGCTCCCTGAGGGAGATATCAACTGCTCATTTCCAGAGACTGAATAGCTGAGCAGAACCACTCACACAGAGCTTGCCTCAGGCTCTGCACCAGACATTGACTCACACTGTGTGCCCAGAGACTGACTGGCTGATTTGAGACTGGCAGCTCACAGAGGACCTGGGCCTGTGGAGGCCAGAAAACTGCAATCCAGACCTGGTCCCCATCCTCTCAAAACCATAGGAAGGGGGAAAAGTGAGGCCCAGTTGCCCTCTTCCTGCGACATCTAGGAAGACCAGCAGAATTCACCGAACAAGATAAAAGTCAGCAGGAGGCTTATTATTTTTTTCTTCTTGGATCCTCTCTCTTTTCCTTTTCTTTCCTTTATTCTTCTCCCAAGTGAAACAATAAGACTTGGAGTTACGAAGGATCCAGAGACAGGTCAAAAGGGGGAGCACAAAGCCCCCCCAAAATACTGAGAAACTGACAAATGTCACTTTGCTATCCCATAGAGCTGGCATTTCATTGTTTATGTGCATTATTATTACCTTTTCATTATTTTTTATCACTTTTATTTTATTAGTATTTTTTTTATTTCTCTCCCTTATGTTTAGTTTTCCTTGTTTTATTTCTCTGTTTAATTGCATTGTTTGACTGGTTTTCCTTATTCTCTATTGTATTTAATTTTATTGTGTTAAATTTTCCTTCTCTCAGTTCACCCATGTTCCAATAACATACAACTTTTGATCAGGTACTTTCTATTTTGGTTATCTACATCATATATTTCTTGTCATATTATGGTTTTTCCACTACTATTGTAAATAATTGTTGTTCTATACAATCACACATACCACACAGCAACCATCCCTGATCTTAGACCACTGCACTTTAATGCTGAGAATTAGTATGGCTGTGGTTATTCTATTCTTTCTCACACTACACCTACTTTCTATCCTTTACTCTCACTATGTCTCATCATATAACCTTGCACAAGCACTCTGTTTTCTGGATTCAGCTCACAATCATCCTCTCCTCTAAAAAGAGTCTTATCTCTCTTTCACCTTTTATAAAAAATGGCTAGTTGGGCAAAATATCACAGTTAAAGCTATATGTATCAAAAAAATCTTCTATCTCTTCTCTACATGCTGGTATTTTAAATCCTAATCAAGAGGAACCCAAAGAGGCCCACTTCAACACACTTCATAATTAAAATGCCAAAATTCCAAGATAAAGAGAGAAACTTAAAGGCAGCAAGATGGAAACAGGAAATAACATACAAGGGAGCTCTGATAAGGTTAGTGCTGGCTTCTCAATGGAAATGCTCCAAGCCAGAAGAGAATGGCAACAAATATTTCAAATAATGAAAACCAGAAGATTGCAATCAAGGCTACTTTACTCAGCAAGTCTCTCAAATAAGATGGAAGGCCAAATAAGGAGCTTCCTGGACAAAAGAAGTCTAAAAGGACACACTTCCACCAAGCCAGCTCTGCAAGAGTTGCTAAAGGGGCTACTATATGAAAAGGAAAGAAAATTGTGACAGAGAGAGGAACACAGGTACAAAAAATGGCAATGGATAAGTAACTATCAACAATAAACTTAAATGCAAATGGATTAAATGCTCCAATCAAAAGACATAGAATAGCTGAATGGATAAGAAAGCATGGCCTGCACATATGCTGCCTACAAGAGACCAACCTCACAACAAAAGACCTACACAGACTGAAACTGAAGGACTGGACACAAGTTTTCCAAGCAAGTGAACAGGAAATAAGAGCCAGTGTATCAATATTCATATTACACAAAATAGTCTTCAAAAGAAGGGCCACAAAGAGAGACCCAGAAGGTCACTTCATAATACTGAAGGGAAAAATCCATAAACATAATACACCAAATACTAAACATATATGCACCAAATGTAGGAACTAAAAATGCATAAAGAAAACCTTGGAGAACTTTAAGAAAGATATTGACAGCAAAATAATTATAGTAGGGGATTTGCACCCCCAATATAAAAAATGGATATGTTCCCCCCCCCCACAAAATATCAACAAACATGTTGTGGAATTGAATCAGGTCTCAGATGAAATGAACTCAACTGATGTCTATACAGCCTATCATCCCAAAGAAGCATAATACATATTCTTTTTAAATGCACATGGAACATTTTCAAATATAGACCACATGACAGGACACAAAACAAGCCTCAACAAATTCAAGAAAATTGAAATCATAATAACCACTTTCTCTGACAACAATGGACTGAAACTAGAAATCAACCTAAAGGAAAAAGCTCAAAAACACTCGATTCCTGGAGATTGAATAGCATGCTATTAAACAATGAATGGGTCAAGAATGAGACCAAGGAAAAAATCAAAAAGTTTCTGGAAACAAATGAAAATGAACTCATAAAAATCCAAAATGTTCATAGCAACACAATTTACAATAGCCAAGTGTTGGAAGCAACCTAGGTGCCCATAAGTAAATAAATGGATCCAAAAACTATGGTACATTTACACAGTGGAATTCTATGCAGCAGAAACAAAGAAGGAGCTCCTGCCCTTTGCAACAGCATGGATGGAACTGGAGAGCATTATGCTAAGCGAAATAAGCCAGGCAGTGACAGACAAATACCATATAATCTCATCTTTAACAGGAACCTAAACAACAAAACAAACAAACAAGCAAAATATAACCAATAACACTGAAATTAAGAACAGGCTGACAGTCACCAGAGGGGTGAGGGGAGGGAATTTCAGGGGGAAAAGGGGAACAGTTTACAGGAACAAGTATAAAGGATGCATGGACAAAAACTAGGTGGGCTGGAAATGGGAGAGAGGTGGAGACAGCTGGGGTGGAGGGCTGGGATGGGAGTAAAAGACAGAAAACTGTATAAGAACAACAACTAAAATAAAATTTTTAAAAAAGAAAGAAAGAATTAAAAAAAATTCAAAGCTTATGGGACACAGGGTAGTAAGTCCTGAGAGGGAAGTTCATCGCAATACAGGCCTACCTAAAAAGGATAGAAACATTTCAAATAAACAACCTAATCCTACAGCTAGGAGAACTCAAACAACAACAACAAAGACAGCCCATAGCAAGTAGAAAGAAGAAAATAACCAAGTTCAGAGCAGAATTAAACAACAGAGATGAAAAGCTCATTTCAAAGGATTAATAAATCCAGGAGCTGCTTGCTTGAAAAGATAAGCAAAATTGACCAGCCTTTAAGCAGGCTCATCAATAAAAAAAAAGAGAGAAGATCCAAATAAACACAATCAGAAATGAAAGAGGAGAGATTACAACTGACACCACACAAATACAAAGGATTGTAAGAAATTACAATGAAGAACTGTATGCCAAGTAATTTGAAAACCTTGGTGAAATGGAAAATTTCTAGAAAAATATAATTTTTCAAAATTGAATGACGAAGAAGCAGAAATCCTGAACAGACCAATAACTTTGAAGAAACTGAAGTAGTAATAAAAAGCTCCCAAAACTCCAAAGACTAGGACCAGATACTTTCAAAGGAGAATTCTACAAAGCATTTAAGGAATATATAACCCCTACCCTTCACAGAGTATTTGCAAAAATCCAAAAAGATGAAAGTTGTGCAAACTGTTTTTGTGAAGCCAGCATCATCCTAATACCAAAACTGATGCAGACATCAGCCAGCAGTGTCTGTGTCATTATGGATGAATTAAAACATATGCACAGACTACTGAGTCTGGTGGAGGAATAAGAATGACAGCATGGCTTTTCTCTCAAGAGGAGCAAAAGCTGCGGCTTACGCCATGACAAGCCTTTATTCTAAATCTTTCACATTACAAGATGGCTCTCCCTCACCACTCCAGTTACAACAAAAGGAGCCAATGCCCCTAATCACATCACAGAAGGATATTAGCAAATGAATAGGCAGCCGGTTACACTGGTCCCAAGGTTTAGCACTTGCAGGGTGAGGGAGTTTTAGCAAAGAGCAAATCCAAAAACAGCTTAGGTATATTGCAAATCTGATTACCCACGAGAGAACCTATCTGTGGGCATGGGTCCTGTGCATCTCCAAGTGGGAGCTGGGCCCACCCCATGCAGAAGGGTATGGCACATCCCCCCTTTCATTTTAATGAAACCACTATGATCTCACAAAGCTTGCTGTTTGCTGATCTCCCACACGACCCTGGGAAAGTAATTTGCAAATATAACAAAATACATAGAACATTATTATAATCAGTAAGCAACCAGTGATTCCAAGGACCCACATTCTCAGATTAATCCCAATCAATCATTGTTAGGCAGTAATGGTCAAATAGATAACATTCAAAGAACTTTGAGGGCCTATTTTGAGTCAGGGTCAGATAGCTAAAGGGCCATAAAATTTTGGGGAAACATTTATTTCAGACTTGGACCCTTATCATTTAAATTGAGGGTATCAGCAAAGTAGGTTTCACAGGATTTTATGCTTTCTTTCTTAGGCCTGATTGCCCTGGGGAATCTGCCTTTTCCAACACAGGGCTGCATCCACCTCCAGCATTGTTTCAGGCTTAAGTGGATTAGAGCCAGGAAGCAAGGGGTAAGGGAGACATCTCCCAGATGGAAATGGGGACTCGGGCTATGTCAGAATAGCCGGGGGGCGAGGGTCCATCACCCCCTCTTTGCTGCAGCGCCCTGAGTCCTTCCATGAGGGCCTCTCAAGTGGTCACGCATACCTTAGGTGACCCCTCCCTTGAGGGAATGTTACCCATCATTGGCTAACTGACAAAGCATTGGAGGCCACATATGGATGAAGGTGAAACAGCACTCCTGACAGTTAGATAAGCTCTGT
Source organism: Anoura caudifer (assembly GCA_004027475.1). Taxonomy (NCBI): domain Eukaryota; kingdom Metazoa; phylum Chordata; class Mammalia; order Chiroptera; family Phyllostomidae; genus Anoura; species Anoura caudifer. The sequence continues at coordinate 187,870 of PVKU01002825.1, read as the reverse complement.
CTCCTTAGTGGCTCAGGACCTCTTTACAGAACAGACCCAGAAGAAGTGGGTTCCTTGGGCTCTTACTCAGCCCAGACATAGGGTTCTACAGCCTCTGAGACCAGGCAGGGTAGTTCCCAACATATAATTTCCCAGATTTTTCATTTGTAAATGCAAGTGTAATTGTTTAAACTTGTGGAACCTATTTGCTGTTCCTGAATGCAATCTTAAGAAAACAACCTTTACATATATCATAAAGCACAGATAGGGATTAAGACAAAGAGGAATGCAAGGGCTGCTAGGACCCAAACTTGTAAGTTCAGTATATTAAAACAGTTTTTAGGGTTCAACCATTGAACATTATGGGGCATCAAGGGTTTCTTGCTCTCTGCAGGAGGTGCCTGAGCCTTGGCCCCATCATTGGGTCAGGCTCCATCCTCCTCCATTGTCAGACACAGGCCCATGGGTGAAGGTGTAAGCATCAATTTCCGTTCTGGTGTTCAGGGTCAGCTGGGCCATCTGGTCTGTCAGTCGATTGGTTCTCAGCTCCAGGTAGCAGAGCTTGGTGTCTCTCCTGCTCACGATAAGGCTTTACTCCTTTGGCTGACAACCAGACAGAACCTGTAGGGATGGAAACAAACATACCCTCTTCCCCAAGTTAACTACAGGGCGCTGCCAAGAGCCATCTCCCAGCAAATCTCTGTATAAAACTTGAGGATAAGATGACTTTGGCTCCTTCTTCTGAAAATGTTTCTCAATTGGAGTACAAAGTGATTCATCACTATTTAGAAAATTATAGGTAAACATGGCTAACATAATCAATTTTTTTTAGGGGAGAGACTACCCCTTTTTTCTGTTTAAGAAGATTTTTTAAAAATGTGAAGAGCCTATTCTACAATTTGTCTGACTAGTTGGATTGTAAGGGTATACAGGGCCATTATCAGTTTTAATTTGCTGAGGCCGTTCTGACTGACTAAAGGCCTCAAGCAAATGGGCTTGTATATTTTAACTTAGCTTGGATAGACAGGCCCCTGCTATTTCTGCAAGCTGCAATGCATTCACAGTTTTCAAGGAAAGTGGGAAAGATGGGAGGCAGGGAAGTGCTCTGAAAAAATGTTTTAGACAAAAAAATGGTTGCACACCAAGGGCCTTTTGTGACTTGATTGATTTACTGTTTCCTTCGGGAAAATAGCCAGTTCTTCCCCAGTGTTTACAGGTACTTAGTTAAAAAATGGTACTTTATTTTCCACGGGAAAGGGCTAGTTTTACACCGAAGACAATATACCTATATTTCATTTTTACAATAAAGGTCACGGCTCTGGCATAAACAAGGAGGATCCTTAATATTTTTTAATATGTGGCATCCCCTATCCCACTTACAGCATGCTTTAGATTGACAAATCGATGAACACACCCACAACTTTCAGAAACAGTCTTTTCTCTACTGGCAAATACATTTACTTAAAAAAAAAAAAAAAAGGTCACAAGTGCCCTAGTGTGTCCGGGACTGGGAAAGATCATCCCCAGGGAGTACTGGACCGGGGAGAAAAAGAGGCTCGGAAACCAATCTCTTCTCCGAACAGCTGATTGGCCTGGCAAAGAGACCTACTTCTGCAGGTCACTGCCAGAGGCATGGGTCCCATGGGCGTGGTGGCTGTAGGCCCAGCTCCACGGCCCAGAGCTGGGAGCCCTGAGTGAGCCCTGTGCCAATTTAGCCTCCGGGCCCTGTTGCCACCGAGCAGCCAACCCAAGGGCCGCATCCTGCCCCAGGGACGCTTACATCATACCCTTCCTTTCCATACTTCCAAAATGTAGAGATCTCTTATCTGGCAGAAAATCAACAGCCCCAAGATGCTGATGGACCTAAAACATTGCTCCCGTTCTTAGAGAGCCCATTCCTCATGGTTGAGGAAGCACAAAAATCTTCAAAGAATTTTTTTTTCATGGGCCACAAGACGAGGCTTAAAAGAAAGAACTTGCTGATATTCCTATAAACTGTCCTGTAACTAGTTGAAGTTTTTAAAGCTGATTAAAGGGAAAATCTTTGCTCTTTCTCCCAAGCCCAGACCTTGGTCAAGGTTGCTTCCTGGCAAAAGCCTGGGAGAGAGAGCAAGGCTGCTTCTCACTAAAGAATGTAGAGTTGCAAAGCTGTCGCAAGAGAGAGTAACCTAGGAAGAAAATCATATTCCTTTGAATCCAACACACCCAACGACATTCCCAGAAAGGACTCAGGGTCAACGGCCCTTATCTTAAGCTGAATGTGCACATATCCCTACCAAATTGGTGTGTAGTCCATAATGACGATGGCTAGTGGCCTCTGAGTCCTTGTTCTGGGGTGCCAACTGAAGAGGACACCAGCCAGCAGTGTCTGTGTCATTATGGATGAATTAAAACATACACACAGACTACCAAGTCTGGTGGAGGAATAAGGATGACAGCATGGCTTTTCTCTCAAGAGGAGCAAAAGCCACGACATATGCCATGACAAGCCTTTATTCTAAATCTCTCACGTTACAAGATGGCTCTCCCTCACCACTCCAGTTACAACAAAAGGAGCCAATGCCCCTAATCACATCACAGAAGAATATTAGCAAATGAATAGGCAGCTGGTTACACTGGTCTCAAGGTTTAGCACTTGTAGGGTGAGGGAGATTTAGCAAAGAGCAAACCCCAAAACAGCTTAGGTACATTGCAAAACTGATTACCCATGAGAGAACCTATCTGTGGGCATGGGCCTTGTGCATCTCTGAGTGGGAGGTGGGCCCACACCATGCAGAAGGGTCTGTCTGCCACACAAAACCAGAATAATGATACAACAAAGAAAGAAAACTTCAGTCCAATATCACTGATGAACATAGATGCTAAAATCATCAACAAAATATTGGCAAACTGCATCCAGAAATACATTAAAAAGATCATATACCATGTCCAAGAAGGATTCATCCCAGGGATTCAAGGACCCTACAATATTTGCAAATCAATAAACATAATAAATCACATAAAGCAAGAAAAGATAAAAATCACATGATCATATCTATAGATGTGGAAAAAGCATTTGCTAAGGTACAGCACCCATTTATGATAAAAACACTTAGTGAAGTGGGAATAGAGGGAGAATTCCTCAACATAATAAAGGCCCTGTATGAGAGACTTACAACCAACATAGTCAAGGGTCACAAACTAAAATCTTTTCTACTAAGACCAGGAACAAGAAAAGGTTGTTCACTTTCAAAACTATTCAGCAATGTATTGGAAGTCCTAGGCACAGCAATCAGGCAAGAAAAAAGAAATAAAAGGCATCCAAAATGGAAAATAAGGAACAAAATGTCATCCTTTGCAGATGATATGATAGTGTACATAGTAAATCCTATAGAGTCCACCAAATAACTGCTCTACCTAATAAATTAATTTGGCAATCAATTGGATGCAAAGTCAATATTCAGAAATCAAAGACATTTTTGTTCACCAACAATGAAACATCAGGAACAGAAACCAGTGCAAAATTCCCATTTGATATAGCAACAAGAAAAATAAAAAGCTAGTAATAAACCTAACCAAGGTGGTAAAAAACTTGTACTCAGAAAACTACACAACATTGAAGAAAGAAATTAAGGAAGACACGAACAAATGGAAACATATACTGTGTTCATGGAACTGAAGAATTAACATCATCAAAATGTCCACAGTACCCAAAGCAATTTATGGATTCAATGCAATACTTATTGCAGTACCAATCGCATATTTCAGTGACAAAGAACAAACACTTCAAAAATTTATATGAAACCATAAACAACCCAGAATAGCTTCAGCAATTTTGAAAAGAAAGAACAAAGTAGGAGGGATTGCAACACCTGACATCACACTCTATTACAAGGCCACTGTAATCAAAACAGCCTGGTCTTGGCATAGGAATGGACACCTAGACCAATGGAACAGAATAGAGAGCCCAGAAATAAACCCAAGTCTCTATGGTCAATTGATATTTGACAAAGGGGGCAGGAGCATAAAATGGAGCAAAAGTAGCCTCTACTACAAATGGTGTTGGGAGATCTGGAAAGCTATATCCAAATAATGAAACTTGAGCACTAACTTACAGCATACAGAAAGACAAATTCAAGGTGAATAAAAGATTTAAATATAAATCTAGGCACCATTAAAATCCTAGAAGAGAACATAGGCAGGCAAATCTCAGATATTCCATGCAGCAATATTTTCATTGATATGTCCAGTAGAGCAAGGGACATAAAGGAAAGAATAATCAAATGGTGTCTCATCAAAACAAAATCCTTATGCATGGTTAAATAAAACAACATTTATATGAAAAGAGAACCAACCATATAGGAAAACATATTTGCCAATGATAGCTCAGAGAAGAGTTTAATTTCAAAAATACATAAAGAACTCACATGATTTCACTCTAAGAAGACAAGCAAACCAATTAAAAAATGGGCAAAGGACTTAAACAGGCACTTCTGCAAGGAGGACATACAAAGGGTCCTGAGACACATGAAAAGATGCTCAGTATCACTAGCCATCAGGGGGATGCAAATTAAAACCATAATGAGATACTGCTTCACACTGGTGAGAATGGCCACCATAAACAAAACAACAAACAAGTGTTTGAGAGGTTGTGGAGCAAAGGGGACCCTAGCGCACTGTTGGTGGCATTGCAGAGTGGTGCAACCACTATGGAAAACAGTATGGAATTTCCTCAGAGAACTAAAAATTTAACTGTCTTTTGACCCAGCAGTTCCACTGCTAAGATTGTATCCTAAGAACCTTGAAACACCCATCCAAAAGAACTTTTGCACCCCAATGTTCATAGCAGCACAATTTACAATACCCAAGTGCTGTAAGCATCCTATGTGCCCATCAGTAAATGAATGGATCAAAAAACTATTGTACATTTACACATTGGAATGCATTGCAACGTAAAGAAAGAAGGAGCTCCTACCCTTTGCAACAGCATAGATAGAACTGTAGAGAATTATAGTAAGTGAAATAAGGCAGGCTGTGAATGACAAATACCATTTGATCTCACCTTTAACAACAACCTAACCAACAAAAGAAACAAACAAGCAAAATATAACCAAAGACACTGAAATTGAGAACAGGGTGACAATGACCAGAGGGGAGAGGAGGGGGAATTACAGGGGAAGGGTTTGCAGGAACAATTATGAAGGACACAAGGACAATAACAAGGGAGGGTGGAAACAGGGGAGGCAGGTGGGGAAGGCTGGGTTGGTGGAGAGGGGTGGGGGAAAAGTCAAAAAACTGTATGTGAACAATAAAAAAAGTTAAAATAAAAAATATAAATGTTGAACCACCATACTGAACACCTGAAATGAATATAACTAATACACTATTGTACATGCACTGTACTTAAGTGAAAATATTTTATATAAAAATTTAACCATAGACATCAAAATTGAGAACAGGCTGACAGTGACCAGAGCAGAGAGGTGAGAGGATAATGAGGGAAAATGTTGAAGGGTTTACAGGACTATAAAGGACACATGGACAATAATAAGGGGGGATGGAAACAGGGGAGGGAGGTGGGGAAGTGGGGTGGTGGGGAGTGGCAGGGAGAAAAGGCAGAAAAGTATACTTAAACAACAATAAAAATGTTAAAAAATAAAATAAAATATACATAAGTCACACGTTGTTGCAATAATAATGCCAGTATCTTCTTGGGCATTGGATTATGCTTTACATACTGTAGTCCACCAAAATATTATCCAGTGAGCTCCCTGCAGAAGCCAAAAGATAACTTACCTTCTTTAGCCAGATGTTCAGTAGGCCCAATGCTATGAACAGAAAAATCCAAGCAAGCTGGAGACACATAACTTGAACCCACAACTCTATTATTTCAAACAAATGTTCACAAGCAAGGTTTCTGCCAACTAATCTCACAAACAATAGTCCTCATGTAATGGCCTCCCCAAAGCTCAACCAGTCCTCACCTGCACCCCAGTTCATTGTCCCAAACCTCAGGTGATACTCACCCCTTAGAATCTTTTCCCTTTTATGATTTGTTTCCTTTCCACATGTCCAGCGTATTTAAGTGGTTGATGCCTCCATTGGGTGTGCAGAGAAATTCCCAGAGACTGAAAACCCCCAGAGTCTCACTCTCCCACTCCCGAGGGGGTCAGCGTGTCATCACAAGCTAGGGTCCCACATTGGGAAACCTTACTACTACCATACAATTACATAGGATCATGCTGCTCACCACCAATAAACTCTGGAGGCAGCATTTTTGTGAAAAAGTAAATGGGTTGTTTATTCAAAGGATATACAATTTTTGGAAGAATAACAGACTTCAGCCTCAAAGACCATTCCCTTTAACACACCCACAGTCAAATAACTCCTCCACCCCTAGCCATCTCAGTTTAAGGATGTGCCTGGAATCCCTTCCCCCATTTAAAAATATACTGTCCTGCCCTGGCTGGTGTGGCTCAGTGGATTGAGCAATGGTCTGCAAACCAAAGGGTCACTGGCTTGATTCCCATTGAGGGCACAACCCTGGGTTTCAGACCAGGTCCCCAGTAGCAGGTGTGTGAGAGGCAACCACACATCGATGTTTCAGTCCCTCTCTCCCTCCTTTCCTGTCTGTCTAAAAATAAATAAAATTAAAATTAAATTAAATAACAAAATAAAATAAAATAATAAAAAATACTGTTCTTTGTGATAAGCAGGTTCCTGCAATGTGATTATCTAGGTAGCTTGGCAGGTTCCTGGTCATAGTCTCACTTCAGGTGTCTTTTGGAGTTTGTGCATGCTGATATCTTTTTTTCAGCATGCTCCCCTTTCCTCTGATTGTTATCCACTGGCCCAGTGCTTGTGTTGCATCATTTAGGTAAGTGACTCGCTTATGCATTTCTGTGCCTTGTTGAGCAGGGCTATGAAGCACAATGCACTACTGCAGTTTTCTGTGAGGGATTAGTGCAGGGTTGGCACCTGGCCATACAATTTGTAGGGCCTTCCAGTCTAGGAATGCTCTGGCCACTGAGCTTCCATGTGTGCTCTGTTTTGAAAATCCCAGACCAAAATCCCATGCAGTCCTGAAGCCAGTAGGAGGGTCTTTTTCTTCTGTCCAAATATTTTACTAGACTGATACATGCACTATTCATCCAGGCTAGCATCCATCATGCTTGCTGCAGCATTTCTGATCTTCCTCAGGTCACCACTAAAGTTTCTAGCCATACACATTGGCACAAGCATCTCAGCCTGGGGCAGGGAGTAACCTTGTTACATGTGTGTTGTGACCTATTCAGCTCCCACACAGGCTTTGTTCAATTAGCATCCCAAGCTGTGTTAGTTGTTTACTGTTGCCTTGGGGATATGGAATCATGCTCCAGCTCCTCTTTTTGATCCCTGGCTGCCTTCTATCCACTGCCTTGGGGTTTCCTCTGAACTCTCCCTTCTCCAAGGGGTCAGCCTCTTGTCCAGATTAGGGTTTCTTCCCTGCCCCAGTGATCTGGCCATACCTCCATGTTATAGTCCCATGCAATTTTATCACATGACAGTTTATGTAACCACTACCTCAATCAAAATATATAACTTATTATTACAAAAGATTTATATTTACATTTATATATTATTTATATTCCTATTTATTTACTGTGTTTCAGTCACTTTCATTTCCTACAGTTGTGTGTTGTAGTAATTTGGAGAGAGGTCAGTAAAAATTGTTTCTGCTTTATAATTGCCTGTTTGTAGAGAATGTAACTATCCATTCATCCCTTGTTTAATTATTTCCAAAAATGCAGGTTTTCAAGGGGATTTTGAAAGCAAATTATCCCCAGGGTCACATAAAGTGTAGCCTGAATAATCTAAAAGATGTCCAAAATAGCATGGATTAGAGTAATAATTCTATGGTTCACATTACATTTTTGCTGCCCTAAAATCAACAGAGTCTTTCTCCACTGTATGGTCAGATGTAAATTGTTTATCCTGAGTGCAAAACAAATAGATGTTCATACAACCTAATCTGAATGTGTACTAAGAAAATCAATTCAATTTGGAGTACTAGCTTCTGCCTTCAGAGTGCCTGGATTTTTTCATCTGTTTTATCATTTTCTTCTTTTTCTAACATAGTCTAATTTAGGGATTTAATTAAAAAGAAAATGGATAAACCTGAATTTTCTTTTGTGATCTACACTGATCATCTCATTACTAATTTTTTTCTCACTGACAATGCTTGTAATTCTATTAAGCATGGGGACTAAAATCAGCAAAGGAGCATTTTCCATGAGACAACTATTAACCTGACAATTCTTACAAATTGTCACACTATCTAGCCTTTGTCTCTAGAGAAATTCTCAGCAAAGTTCCCCATGCACAGTTCTTCTGAAAATCTGGAAATCTGTTTTCATTCAGAGATTCTAAAAAAATACCATGAAATTATGCCACCAAGAGAAGTTAAATTACCAGCAGACTGGCTGTCATTTTATGTAGAAAGATGTATCAGAGGATTCAAAGCTGAGAATAACCTCTAATATGAGGACACTGTAATTACGAATTCCAAATGGCAGAATTCACACCTGAAGATATCATCACAATGAAATACATCTGAATCTGTGTTGTATGCTCATTTAGGATAAAATATTGCTAAAATAGGCAACTTGTCTATGGTGTCAGCCTTAAAAAATTATACTGAGTATCCTTGATTTTTCCGAAATTGAAATTCAGGGGAGCTTGTGCACGCGTGCGCACGCGCGCACACACGTTCACTCACTTACTCTTAGATACAAAATACATATAAGCAAAAGATTCTCATCATAAAGATTTAAAAATCAATGCTCTGAGTATTTTATTTTCTATATTAAACATTAAGAGGTAGTGTTCTTTTACCATTTTATTTCTATATTAAACATTAGGAGGTAGTGTTCTCAAAGTCTATGTTTTGAGATTTCTACTTATCATCTAAAAGGCTGCATTAAATAAGAATTGGCACACAAAACATAACAAGAATGTCATTAAAGTTCCCATGGAAACATCCAATGTTCTATCAATTTGTGGGGACAATTAACAACCTTTATATATAACATTAAAAATTCATAAGCTGCCCTGGTTGGTGTAGCTTACTGGATTGAGTGTGGGCCTGTGAACCAAAGGGTCACTGGTTCGATTCCCAGTCAGGGCACATACTTGGGTTGCATACCAGGTCCCTAGTGGGGGCAACATGAGAGGCAACTACTCATTGATGTTTCTTTTTTTTTAACTGCACAATATTCTTTTTTAATTCTTTTTTTTTAATTGTTGTCCTTGTACAGTTATCTGTCTTTTACTCCTGTCCCAGCTCATCATTGACGTTTCTCTCCCTCTCTTTCTCCCTCCCTTCCCCACTCTCTAAAAATAAATAAATTAATTAATTAAAAAATATCTTGATAAAAAATTCATAAGCTGTAACAGTTAAATAGAAATGATTTGATTACTTAAATCTCTCTACACCACATGACACTGCCTTTTATAATTATCTAAGAATAGTAAGAATATTTCATTGAAACTCAAGTCATATATTTCAGCTGAATTTTGCTATTTATTTGTTACTGTATTCTTTGACAGAGCTTTTAATTTCTTAGTTCTTTTTACATAAACATACACCAATATTCAGTTATTAGCTATGTACTTTGTGTTCTTCTCTTATTTGGGCAATTTCATCCATTTTGGGGTTTTAAGTATCATATATGTGGTGATGATACCCAAATATTCATTTCTATTCCTGCTCATTACCTTGAATTCTAGACCCAAACACTCAACTACCAGCTTTACTTTTTATTAATATATCATGCAATAATCAAAATATCTCCATATCATAATTACCTCTACAACCACCATGACTTTTTCCACTTACTAATATCCATAGTGCCATAAGTAATGTTACTATCAAGGCAAACTATAAATTTGTCATCCTCCACTCAACTTATACATGAAATTAGCAAACAAATCCTTCTGAGTACTTTTAATCTGCACCTCTTTTTATTTTTTTCAAAGTCACTTCTCAAATTCACAGCCTATTTCTCTCCTGGCATCTTGCAATTGCCTCCTAATTTTCTACTTCCAGTCTCTATGTCATCATTATCTACACTGTCGATTTACCTTCTTAAAACACAGATGGATGAGACTGAAGTTGTGTTCTCTTAAAAATGTTTCTTAGTGTACATACTTTAATATTAAACCTTATTTAATATAATCCATATATATATTTAGTTTGTATTTCTTCTGGTCATACATTGACATACATACAATGCATGAGGGGAAAAAGTCTCAATTTTTCTAATTTGTAACTTAGCTTCATCTCTTCCCACAGGCTGGAATTCTATATGCCGACACCCTTGCTCTGATAGTATAGTCTTGTTTATCAGGCAGTCATAATTTAAACATTTCTCCTCCAAAATCTTGTCTGGCAGCCAAGATGGAGGCGTAACTGGATGTGCTGTGCCTCCTCTCACAGCCAAGATTGGGGACTACAAATATATAGAACCAAAAACAAAGAAAACCCAACAAGGACAGAGGGAGGATTGAATTGTGCAGGAGTCCTACAGTGATTCACCCAGACCGGCAACCAAAGGAGGACCTGTGAAAAGAGGTGGCCCTGCAACAGGGACCAGCCGAGAGACTGAAGGAAGACCTTCGACCGGGGGCAGCTCTGCGACCAGAGGAGGTCCTCTGTCCAGAGGAGGCCCTGTGAGCAGAGGAGGCCCTGGGACCAGGACTGGGGGCAGCTCTGCCACTGGGGGTGGCCATGCCACTGGGGACAGCCAAGTGACGAGGTGCAGCTCTGGGAATGGAGATGGCCCTGCAAATGCACGTGGGCCTATACCAGGGAAGGCTGAGCAACAGAGGGCAGACCTGGGACCGGGACTGGAGGCAGCTCTGAAAAAGGTGGCCCAGTGACCGGAGGAGGGGGCTTTGTGGGAGACCCAGAGCACACACCCATGATCCTACTTGAAACAGTGGAAACTGTGAATACTAGGATACCCAAAGGAGACTGCAACACTGAATCTCACAGGTATTCTACCAAAGAATTTCACACCATAAACCCAGGGAGCAAGAACAGATCAAATTAAGAAGCAGAGGCTGACAAGAAGTGTCTCACAAACAATGGGATGACAAAGAAAAAATCCCCAAATGAAAGAAAAAGAGGAAGCCACAGAAATAATGCTAAGTGAAATGGAGGCAACTCAACTATCACATTTTGAGTTCAAAGCAATGGTTGTCAAGAAGCTCCAAGAGCTCTCAAAGAGCTACCAGAAACTACAGGGAAGCTACAATGAACTCACTGCAAACTATATCAACATGAAAAAGGAAATAGAAACTATCAGCCAGGGCCAAGAGGAAATGAGGAATACAATTTCTGAACTGAAGAACACAGTGGGAGGAATGAAAAGCAGAATCGATGAAGCAGAAGATTGGGTAAGCAAGTCAGAGGACAAAGTAGAAAAAAAAAAACACCCAGAAAGAGCAAGAAAAGGTAAAGAGGCTCAGAAAGAATGAAGAGGGATTAAGACAAATGCAAAACAATATGAAACGTAATAATATCTGTATAATAGGGATTCCAGAAGGAGAAGAAGAAGAGCAAGGAATAGAAAACCTATTTGAAAAAAAAGTAATGATGGAAAATTTCCCTATTTTGATGAGAGAAAAAGTCACACAAGTCCAGGAAACAGAGAGTCCCAATCAAGAGGAACCCAAACAGGCCCATTTCAATAAACATCATAATTAAAATGGCAAAATTCCAAGACAAAGAAAGAATCTTAAAGGCAGCAAGGGAGAAAAAGGGAGGTAACATACAAGGGAGGCCCATTAAGGTTAGCAGCTGATTTCTCAATTGAAACATTCCAAGCCAGAAGAGAATGGCAGGAAATATTCCAAGGAATGAGAACCAAAGGCCTGCAACCAAGACTAATTTACCCAGGAAGGCTCTCAATCAGGGTAGAAGGCCAAATAAGGAGCTTCCCAGGCAAAAGAAGTCTAAAAGAATACAGCTCTACCAAACCAGTTCTGCAAGTGATGCTAAAGGGACTGCTTTCAGGAATGGAAGGAAGAGAGAGAGAGAGACAGAGAGAGAGAGAGAGACAGAGAGAGAGAGAGAGAGAGAGAGAGAGAGAGAGAGAGAGAGAGAGAGAGAGAGAGAGAGAGAGAGAGAGGAAAAGA